>SJYC01004019.1:0-13031 GCA_006408675.1 Madoqua kirkii | reverse complement strand
CAATACTTTGGCCACCTGATGTGAAGAGCTGACACGTTGGAAAAGATGGGAAAGATTGAAGGAGAAGGAGGCAACAGAGGATGAGATGGTTGGATGGCATCACCAGTTCAATGGACATGAGTCTGAGCAAACTCAGGGAGATAGTGAGGACAGGGAAGTCTGGAGTGCTGCAGTCCATGGGGCTGCAAAGAGTCAGACTCGACTTAGTGATTGAACAGCAACATCGTGGCCACAGTCTGGTCATCAGTAGTTAAATTCTTCCACTTGGTGAGGGTCTCAGCATCTCTAAAACATCTCACAGGACATGGCTCAGAATATTACCCATAGCCCTTGAGGGAAACTGAAGGTGCTTTGTACGTTGCTATTGTTTGGCCTCCTTCAGCCGTTTCCTTGTTTCTTCAGTTTCTCACTTCTCTGGTTAAACGTGTTTTTTGTCTAAAGTTTGCCACAGACAAAGGCAGGCAGGGGACAAACCATAGGACCCTGTCCTGTTTTTAGCACAGTAATAAAAGGAAGCTTGCGTTACTCACAGTGTGCTGTGTGAGTGTATGGCATCTTGGCCTCCTTGAAGGAAATTTTAAAAGATGTCCCCCGGTGGGCAAATGAATTACAAAAGTACCTCCCACCCTACCCCTCCACCCCTCAGGCAGACACAGGCCCTCCACCCAGACCCAGGCCCCCTACCCAGATGGCATCTTGCCACAAATCCCCATGTGGACACAGCCACTTCCAGGATGCAAGGTCCAGGGAGGCAGATGCCCTCTCTTTCCAAGCGCATCTGGCCCAACCCTTTGCACAGCACACAGGCTGTGCCACCATACACCAGCCCCTGGCTCCACACTCAAGTATGGTGCCTAATAAATATCTGTGAAACGTGTTTGGGAGAAGGCAATGGCACCCCACTCCACTCTTGCCTGGAAAATCCCATGGACAGAGGAGCCTGGTAGGGTACAGTCCATGGGGTCGCTGAGGGTTGGACGCGACTGAGCGACCTCACTTTCCCTTTTTACTTTCATGCATTGGAGAAGGAAATGGCAGCCCTCTCCAGTGTTCTTGCCTGGAGAATCCCAGGGACGGGGGAGCCTGGTGGGCTGCCATCTATGGGGTCACACAGAGTCGGACACGACTGAAGCGACTCAGCAGCAGTAGTGGTGAAACGTGTTTGACAGAAAATAGCAAAATTCTGTAAAGCAAGTAAAAATTTTAAAATATTAAAAGTAAATTTAAAAATAATTGAAAATGTAAAATAAATTTTAAGTTATTTAAAAATAATTTTTAAAAAAGACACAAAATAATAGTAGTAACTATCTGTGAATGGATGTTTCATAATGTAAAATTACACCAGAGCACCCTGTTATTCCCTTGTAGCAATTACTACCACAGTGTATTTTATTCAAGGATGTTAGTGGACTTTCTAATGGTCAACAGTAGATGAAGAAGAAGAGAGTAATGGGACAGAGCTGAGACAGGAAGGAGAGGGACAAGGACAGGGAGAAGCATGTAGCAACAGGAATGATCTCTTCAGAGTTTGAATAGTTGAGTTTGTATTTAAGAAAATCTGTGCCCATTTCTTTGCAAAGGACAGTGGATAATAAGCATCCAAGCCACGTACGGTACTATAAGCAACTGAACCATATTGAACAAGTGTGTGTGTGTATGTGTGTGTGTGTGGTGTGTGTGTGTGTGTGGTGTGTGTGTGCATGTGTGTGGTGGGGGGGAGGTGTGTGTGTGATGTGTATGTGTGTGTGGTGTGTGCGTGCATGTGTGTGTGGTGTGCGTGTGTGGTGTGTGTGTGCATGTGTGGTGTGTGCATGCGTGTGTGTGTGGTGTGTAGGTGGGTGTGTGCATGTGTGGTATGCGAGTGTGTGTGTGTGATGTGTGTGTGTGGTGTGTGTATGTGGTGTGTGTACGTGTGTGGTGTGTGTGCATGTGTGTACATGTGTGCGTGTGTGGTGTGTGTGTGCATGCATGTGTGTGCGTGTGTGTACATGTGTGTGCATGTGTGTGGTGTGTGTGTGGTGTGTGTACGTGTGTGGTGTGTGTGTGTGTGGCACGTGTGCATGTGGTGTGTGTGTGTGGTGTGTGTGTGTGTGTGTGCATGTGTGTGTGGTGTGTGTGTGGTGTGTGTGTGTGGCACGTGTGCATGTGGTTGTGTATGTGCGTGTGTGTGTGTGTGTGTGGTGACCAACTAGAAGCGGGAGCCAGGGGAACCAGTTCACGAGAGCCAGTTATGCACATCTTTTTCCTGCTCTGTGTTCATTAACTTCACGCCACTAACTTGAAATAGACCATGGTGAGAGGGACTATTACAGGGCTCTTTTCAGAAGGGCTGGGGAGAAGCTGTTTACTAGCACACCACTCTGTGTGGGTGATCCATTCAGTTATATTTAAGTACAAGGGTCTTTAGAACTTACACAATACAAGGTTGTAAATAGAGACAGCTTTGGATAACAGGCAACTTAAAGTACTCTTGCCTGGAGAATCCCATGGATGAAAGAGCCTGGTGGGCTGCAGTCCATGGGGTCACTAGAAGTCAGATACGACTGAGCAACTTCTTTCACTTTTCACTTTCATGCACTGGAGAAGGAAATGACAACTCACTCCAGTGTTCTTGCCTGGAGAATCCAAGGGATGGCGGAGCCTGGTGGGCTGCCGTCTCTGGGGTCGCACAGGGTCGGACACGACTGAAGCGACTTAGCAGCAGCAGCAGCAGCACCAAACTGATCTTTAGTTAACCTTCTGCGTGGTCCATGTTGTATATCTGGGCCGCCAGTGTAATTAGATTAAAAATTTTGGTACACATATTAATATCATCATCTAGGATATCATATTGCTTGCTTAGATTATTTTATTAAGTTAATCCATTGACTATTCTATAACCGAATCAAATACAAAGCATTTGCTATTAGAACATATATTTCCAGAAATTTAACCAGAAATTTTTCTGATGCAGTGCATTGAATGTAATAGGTTAATTAAATATTATAGCCTTCATAAGTTGCAGATAGAGATACCAAATCCAGGTAAACAACTTTGTTTCTGCCCATATTTTAATGTTCAGAGTTTAGAAATCGTGGTTAGGCCTCTTATTGCCTTCTGATCATTTATTTTTCTCTTTGTTTTCTGATCATTTCCCTTTTCCAGTTTTATAACAGAGCATCTCTCAAATTCATTGTCTAGTTGGGACACTATTATTGTAGTATTTCCAGACTGTTCCCTTTCAAGAGCATTCCTAAATGAAAGAATTCTTTAATCTGTATTGCATCTCTGTTTAGTCTTTCAGAGACACATTCAGGTAATTTAAATTGCAGTGGCTGTAAGATGAAAATATATACAAAGTTTTGAAGAATGGAAGCAATTAGTGAGGCTCACGGGGCTGGAATTCATGAAGAAGGCTTCGAAGAGCATAGTCCCCTGTTGATTTTACCTTGTGGTACCATCCTTGGTTTTATTGTCTGTGAAGATCGTTCGAGTGGTTGAGTGGGCACACTTCACTGGAGACACCAGCACAGCACCCCTTGACGATTCTTTTATAAATCCAGCGCAGTTTACATCACAGTAGATTCATGTTGAGTTATGAAGGCAATAAAGTGTTCCACTGTATATGAAATAGATACAGAATATTTCAGAAAACAAGGCTCGAGAGGAAGTTTGGTAATACCTTAGGCATCCGACTTGCCTGCTTACTTGCAGCATGAAATTGGAGAGGCATTCTAGCAGAAAAGTTTAGGCCTGCGTTTGTTGGTTGCTCAGTTATGTCTGGCTCTTGGTGCTCCAGTGGACTGCACCTGGCCAGGCTCGTCTGTCCCTGGGATTTCCCAGGCAAGAATACTAAAGTGGGTTGCCGTTTCCAATTTAGGCCTGAATCATGCTAAAGCTCAATTTAAGATGAACTTCAACAATAATAGTATAACACCAGTGGCACCCAAAACAGGTAATAACAGTTTATGTTTGCCCAGTGATTCACATTTCACTGAGGCATAGTTCAACCAATACATGGTAAAGAAAAAAAAAAGTAACAAAGATACTATAAACTTAATAACATCTAAGTTTTATTAGATATGAGACATGGCCTGCGCTACCAGAGCCACTCAGGATGACTGAAGTGACTTGTTTATGAATCCACTCACTGAGTGTTATAATGAAAGATACTTATCCTTTTCAGTTGCTGAACAATGTCAAGTTCTTGTTTCCTCAGAGTTTGAGATTTTTAATGACCAGGCCGTGCAAAGCCTCCCAATGGGGAGTTCCAAGCAGTGGTGTGTGTCATTACTGAACCAGGGCATTTCGTGTTGAATCCGCTAACGTTACGGCCCACACCACCATCCCCTGATCAAGAGCTGGTGATAGAAATACCTGTCCTTAGCTACACAGCACACTGTGAAAGCAAGTTCTTACCAGATAGTAGAACCTTAGATTCTTCTACCCACGTTCAGCAGAAACTCAAGTTGTCAAAAATAATATTTGTATTACTTTTCTTTTTCTTCCTTTTTTTTAAATTGAACTATAGTTGATTTCCATATATATATATATATATATATTCTTTTTTTCAGATTCTTTTCCACTATAGGTTGTTACAAGACGTTGAGTGTCCCATGTTATATAGTAGGTCCCTGTTGATTATCTATTTTATGTATCATTTCAGTTCAGTCAATCAGTCAGTCACGTCCAACTCTTTGCAACCCCATGAATCGCAGCACGCCAGGCCTCCCTGTCCATCACCAACTCCCGGAGTTCACTCAAACTCACATCCATCCAGTCGGTGATGCCATCCAGCCACCTCATCCTCTGTCGTCCCCTTCTCCTCCTGCCCCCATTCCCTCCCAGCATCAGAGTCTTTTCCAATGAGTCAACTCTTCACATGAGGTGGCCAAAGTACTGGAGTTTCAGCTTTAGCATCATTCCTTCCAAAGAAATCCCAGGGCTGATCTCCTTCAGAATGGACTGGTTGGACCTCCTTGTGTGTATTTGTTAATCCCAGACTCTTAGTTTATCCCTCCGTCAGCCCCTTCCTTTGGTAACTGTAAGTTTGTTTCCTGTGTCTGTGAGTCTGTTTCTCTTTTGTAAATAACTTCATTTGTATCATTTTGTTAGACTCCACATATAAGTGATACCAACTGATATTTGTCTTCCTCTGTCTGATTTAAAAATCTCTAGGTCCATCTATGTTGGGGCAAATGGCATTATTTCCATTTGTTAATGGCTCAGTAGTGTTCCATTGTGTACATATATATACTATATTGTCTTTATCCATTCATCTGTTGATAGACATTTAGGTTGCCTTCATGTCTTGGCTATTGTAAATAATACTGCTGTGAACACTAGGGTATGTGTATCTTTTCAGGTTAGTTTTCATTTTTTCTGGCTATCTGCCCAGGTTTTTCTGGATCGTGTGGTAGCATATGTTTTTAGTAGGGTGGCTGCACCAATTTACTTTCCTACCAACACTATAGGAGGGGTCCTTTTTCTCCAGCATTTATTATTTATAGACTTTTTAATAACGGCCATTCTGACTGGTTTGTAGTAATACCTTATTGTGGTTTGGTTTTAATTTCCCTAATACTTAGCAACGTTGAGCGTCATTCCGTGTGCCTGTTGACTCTGGTGGGCTGCAGTCTGTGGGGCCGCGGAAGTCGGACACTTCACTTTCCTTCCCGTTGTGTTAGTTTTCTACTGCTGCTGTAACACAAATTATCACAAACTTGGTGCCTTGAGACAACATCAGCTCAGTTCAGCTCAGTCGCTCAGTCATGTCCTACTCTCTGCGACCCCATGGACTGCAGCACGCCAGGCCTCCCTGTCCATCACCAACTCCCGGAGTTCACTCAAACTCATGTCCTTTGAGTCTGTGATGCCATCCAGCCATCTCATCCTCTGTCGTCTCCTTCTCCTCCATAGATTTTTTTATTTTATGTATGTAGAGGTCATTAATCTGATATCAGCCTCGGGAGGCTAAAATCAAGGTATTGGCAGGGTTGTCTGCCTGTCTGGAGGGTTCAGGGAGACTCTAGTCCCAGCCTTCTCCAGCATCTGGAGGCACCTGTGTTCCTGAACCCGTGGACCGCCCCTTCCTCCCTCTCCGGGTCAGCAGTGTTGTAGCTCCCTAACCTTTCTTTCAAATCACATCTCCATCAAACCACAGGCAAGAAAGCTGTTCTGATTTGGAGGATCTGGGAATTACATCTCCATCAAACCACAGGTAGGAAAGTTGTTCTGATTTGGAAGATCTGGGAATTACATGGATCCACTCAGATAGTCCAGGACAGTCTCGCCATCACAGGATCCTTAACCCTAGTCACATGGTCACATTCCACATAGGTTAGGATAGTCTCAAAGTTCTGGGGACTGAGGCCACAGACAGCTTTTTGAGCAGCCAATATTCTGCCTCCCATAATATTCATACAGAATGATGTAAAGAATATCCATCCCTGTGGGCATTTTATCATTTATCCTGAATCAAGCTCCCAAGACAAATTGAAGGGAAGCTGATGTCATACCCCAAATATTATACTCGTTATCTGTTGCCGCAGTAATTCCGTGTGATAACCAGCTACAGCGCTTCAGTGGCATGCAAAAATAAAAATATAACTTTGTCCCCAAGTCTCTGGTTCGGCTGGGCGGTTCTACTGACCGTGGCTGGGCCTGCCAGTGTCTGCAGTCATTCGGCCTGTCGTGGAGGAGCCTGGCTGGGACAGCAAGTCCGGCTCCCAAACGCTTCCACATGGTTCCTCATCCTCCAGCCAGCCTGGCTCTCAAGGTGGAGGCCGTGGTTTCAGAGCAAGAGCAGAAGTGGGCAAGGTCTCTGAGGCCTGGGCTCAGAAACATATGTTTTAACTTCACCCCATCCTGTCGGCTGAAGCTAGTCACAAGGCAGGTCCAGCCTCAAGGAATGAGGAAAGAGATGGGAACCCAGAGGTGGTAAGGATATGGGTCTGTGGAAGTGGGGAGAATAGGATCATTTTTGCAATTACTCTGCCTCACAGGCACTTAGCAGCTTGGTATCAATTTGGGTCACTTTCTGAAACACTGAGTAGAAATTTATCTCAGATTTTGATGCAAGGACAAACTCTGCTTCTGAGTGCCTGGTGTGGTTCTGGACACAGGACGATCACACTTCATGACACGACTGAAGGATAGGCCAGCCCAGCCTTGGAAGAGAGAGTCCTTGGTAATATCGATATATGGTGACCTCAGCCTAGCGCCAGGCACCGAGCTGTGTTAACAGATTACTCGACTGAATGGTTTTATCTGATGAATAAGGCAAATATTACGATTCACTGCTTTGCTTTAGCAGCTGGGAGTCTCCATAACAGGGCAGCATTTCTAGGTGCAGACTTTAAATATGACTTCATTTGATTATTCTGATTGATTTTTCCATTAGCCTGATTTAACTTTCTGTTTACTGTTATAACTGTAGGTGATCTGGCCATCTCAAATCCTTCTTCAAGTGAGATAAGCTGGAAATAAAATTTCCAACCTATAAAGCTGGTAAAGAATTAGCTCGTCATTGGTGAATCCCTAAAGCAATGGAGACCGAAACGGGGCCCGTTTCATTGGTTTTCTTGGTTTGGTAGCATTGTGTATGGGAGGAAAAAAAAAATGCACAAAATTAACAACTCAGCCATCTTCTATCTGTGTATACTTGGGCAAGTCACTTAGCTCATGTGAGCCCATTTGTAAAATAGCAAGGATAATAATAACAACAACAAGGGGCTTCCCTGGTAGCTCAGCAGGTAAAGAATCTGCCTGCTGATGCAAAAGACACAGGAGATGTGGGTTTGGTCCCTGGGTTGGGGAGTTCCCCTGGAGGAGGGCACGGCAGAGGAGCCTGGTGGGATACTGTCCATGGGTCTGCAAAAAGTCAGGCATGAAGTGACTGAGTATGCATGCGCACACACACACATGCCACAACAATAATAATTTTGGCAGAATTGGGTGATGCCAAGGCACAAAGGATGCAAAGGAATGGAACCCCTCTCAGCACAGCTGATTACTCTTGATCAGTGATCAGCTGGGGATGGGAAGCCCTCAGACATGGTTCCTTTCTTCCACCCATCCTGTTAAGGTGCCCGGGGCATGCGGAGGACAAACACAGCTGCTGCGGTCTCAAAGGCGCCAAAGGTGGCAGGTTTCAATCTGTGATCAGCGGTGCGGCTTCCCTTTCACTCGCCCGTTTCTCATAGAAGAGAACACTTCCCAGTGATCCGATTTCCTGAACAGGAATCTGATGGAGGAAATAACTCATCAGCATGAGCTGAAAATGCCCACACGCCTTGGGTTCCCAGTCAGAACGCTGTGGAATGGGGTGTATCTCCTGCCGTGTCTATAAACAAGGATGACACAGTCGCCTACGATTTCAGGCCTCCAAATGTGAGTTTCTGAGCCTAGAGGGTGTCCAGAAGGGAGTGCCTTCCAGCCAGAAGCTGTCAGCTTCCATGTGAAAAAAAAAAAAAAAGAAGAAGCAGGGTGCTGGCCCCAGACAGATGAGATGTGTATGAAAGGAATGACATCAGTGAGCCCAGACGCTAGCATCACAGGAGAGCCCTAGATTCCTCAGTTTGAGATACCCGGTTTTGCCTAACTGGCAATCATCTGTGAGTTCAGACTATCCGCCCCTTTTGTGGCAAACGTCTACATACCCTGACTACCCCCTCCCTCCTCGGAGCAGTGTCTCAGGGCTCTCTGAGATGCTGCCTCCCTAGCTTGAAGCCCTAAAAGTTCCCACCGAACAAAACAGCTCTCAGCTTTCAGGTTGTGGCTAATGTTTTTTAAGTTGATAAGGCCAAGACTAGAGTCTTGCCTCATCTGCTTTCTGCCTGTGTCATCGTCTCATCAGCCTGCCCTGAGCAGGCTGGGACTCCCTTGACGACAATTATTTAACCTGATTTCCTTCTTGGAAAGGAGTTGGAATCAGGAAGAGAGGAATGGGATTCTGCTGATGACCTACCCTCCCAATGGACTGGCCCTGGAAAGGCAGCTGTCAGCTAAGCCTTGCATTTCTCTGTGTCTGAACCCAGCGGTGGGGGGGGGGGGGGGCTGTGTCCTGCCCCCCACCTGTCTCACACAAAAGCCCACCCACAGGCACACAAGACTGTAGTAAACGGATGGTTGTTATGGATCCGAAGTCTCATTTTCACATTCAGCAACTGAAATACCATTTGCTTGGGCAGAGTGGAGGTATAAACAAGCTAAAACAAACGTATTTGATGTTTTGAAATGTGTTTAAAAAACAAAAACAGCCACCCGGGCTTTGGAATTTCCCGTCAGCCTCCTGTGATCCCACTCATCGGAGAACTGTGGGTACCTCAGCCAACTGCTCCCTGACAGCTCTGTCCTTTCGCCCCTCCATATCTGAGGGGAAAGCAGGTGAGCATCCCGACAGAGACATACCTCTCATGCTCTGCACTGATAACCGAAGTGTCGTTCTTAAAAAATTTAGTCTCTTCAAAAAGTCCTCTGAGGGGGCGTTTTTTCTCCTCCACAGAGTGGACCCTGCTTCACTGAGTATTCAATAAACACAACATTCTGTGCAAACAGTTTGGTTCTGAAGGTCGTAATCCTTCTGGAACTCAAAACCTTCAACTTAGCCTAGTTTTGGTTCTAACCACTATTTGGTCGAAGATGGTTTTGAAACATCTTCCTGTTGGTACACAGAACAGTTTTGTTTTTTTTTTTCTTGTTGTTATTCAGTCACTCAGTCACGTCCAACTCTTTGCGACCCCATGAACTACAGCACCCCGGGCTCCCCTGTCCTTCACCATCTCCCGGAGTTTGCTCAAACTCACGACCGTTGAGTCAATGATGCTGTCTAACCACCTCATCCTCTGTCTCCCCTTCTCCTGCCTTCAGTCTTTCCCAGCATCAGGCTCTTTTCTAATGAGTCAGTTCTCATCAGGTGGCCAGAGTATTGGAGCTTCAGCTTCAGTCCTTCCGATGAATATTCAGGCTTGATTTCCTTTAGGATTCACTGGTTTAATCTCCTTGCAGTCTTTTTGGGGACAATTAGGTTCTGATCACATCTGACCACAATGAATGGAGCCTCAATTATGGGCTAGATGTTTCGGTAGGTGCTGGAAACACAGGACCAGACCACCTTGCCTGCCCTCAGACAATCTACCAGATAAGTCCACAGTGGACTTTTGCAAGTGCTGTGGTTCAGCTCTGTCTAGAAAGCTGCGTTCTTATTGTCTTGCCTTTTCACTAAGATGGACAATAATAGGAGTAAGTAAAGAGTCAATTTACATTAAACTATTAGATTTTAAAATAATGAAAACTTACACAACAGGGTTTTTTTTCCCAAAAAATTTCCAAAATGATTCTGGAAGTCTTCCTTCCTGACCTCAGTTTTCTGTGAGGGTCTGCTCTGCTCCAAGGCCCTGTGCACATGGAGTGATTTTTCTCAGACGGTATTTTGGAACAGAGTGAGGTCGGTCTGTGTACAGAGGTCTGCAAGGATGAGGAGGAGGAAGGGAGCGGCACCCCTTACAATAAATATTTTAATCCTTATTAAGCTTTGATACCGTGTTACCTTGTTGACACACAGAACTCAGAAAGGCCTTTTCCACTGAAGGATACATGTTAGCCACAGGGGCACCTACTCCACAGTGCTCATGACCTCATGACCTGCCGCACCCTCATCCTATGGTGAAGCGATCGTGGTAATGACCGATTGAGTCGTCACATGATGTGCTAATACAGAAGGACACGGCGGAAAGCCTTGCAGTGTGTGTGACTCTCCACTCTCTGGGAGTGAGCTCACGTTGAACCTACTGTGTCATTTTCTCTGTCTCTATTGAGATGTTCTGTCAAGGAGACGTATTTTTATCTTTGTTACATGTCTATATATTTTCTCAATTTATGTATGAATCTATCTCAGTATCATTAGTAAAATAAATGATACTGACCCACTATAAACTGGTGTGTCAATCAGTTCAGTTCAGTCGCTCAGTCGTGTCTGACTCTCTGCGACCCCATGGACTGCAGCACGCCAGGCCTCCCTGTCCATCACCAACTCCCGGAGCTTGCTCAAACTCATGTCCATCGAGTAGTCAGTAATGGCTATTGCGAAAGGAATTCATAAAAATCTCATTATATCCAGATTTTGAAAACTGTACATGAAACTGGTTTAGTATGCAAATTGTGTCAAAAATATAATCTTAGCATATTAATAGTGGGATTTAGCCATATTATAGAGAAAACAGAAACTATTATTAAAGCATGTACCTATACATAATGTGTTTAAAGTTGAAAACAGAAAAATATTTCTTTCTTACATACCAATTGAAAGGCCTTCCATTCGTGTTTGTCTTGCACAGGGCGGAGGTCAGCATGGCCATTAGAAAATGAAGTTACTCTAGCTTCAGAATGCCCTTCAACCTGATTATACCACTTCTGCCCTCTGGTGTCACCCACCCCTTTGCATACTTGGGATCTCTGGGCTCTTTGTTCATGTATGTGTGATGGGATTGGGGCGGAGAGGAGGTCCCACAAGCTCGGCCCGGGTCCTCTGCAGAAGTGAGAGCCACAGCAGCGAAGCTGATGTTCGGACATAGTCCTGTCCGCCGTCATCTTCGCATGACATTTTCCGTTATCCTTGCTCTGACTGTTTACTGGAAGCACCAGCTTTCTATAGCCTGAAGACAGTGAGACTATCTTCTGTCGTGTACTTCCAGAAGCTGCCGCAATGCCCTGTAGGGCATCCTAGCTGCTGTCCTAAATTGAGATGACAGTGTTGCTCATATTAAATTGCCTTCTCACTTGGCTCGGCATGCTGGGATCCATATCTATTAATGCAAGAGTGTCCAAATGTCCTGCCAGGAAAGCAATTTGTTCCTCAGTAGGGTGTCAGGGAAGCAGCTGGTCTAAGAAGCCATCAGAGGTGATGTTAGGGGCAAGTTGTGTTTTTCTTGATTTAATGGAAAATCTTACTGATCCATCGCCTCACTTGTCCTCACCACTTGCCAAGCGAGGTCACACAAATCCATCTTCAGCCCTCTCCTCTTCCTCCCCCAGGCCTGGCATCACTCTCTCTAGTGGAGTCAGCCCTCCACACAGCCTGAGCTTCATAATAGATGTTGTGACAACATCGAACACATTGTTCATGGATTTTTTTAATGCCCTGGAGAGGCAGCGCAACTTGGAAACATTCCATTAAATGTCGCATTTCAACCAGCTCGGTTTTTTTTACACAAAGTCCTCTCCAAGGAAAACTCTGTACACACACCATATCAGTACTTGCTTCCTGCAACCCTCCCCAACCTCAGCTTTCTCTTGAACAGACTCCAAGTGGCCTGGCCTCCATAGCTATTCTGCTGATGTGCATATTCAGTGACTGACGCTCAACCAGTCATTCGAGAGCGAAGACTGGATACCAAGTTCATACGCACGATGTGCCACGGAAGCTTATCCTTAGCTGTCTAGTGAACAAGAAATGCTCACCTCAGCTCTGATAGGAAGGGTGTTTATGGCCCCAGTAATTAAACTGAGGTGCCTAATAGTCCAAAGATGAAACAGACCTCCAAAACAGACCACGGCTAGAAAGTCTCTGCCCTCAGAGTGTGCGTGTTGGAAACGTGTAATCAAGTGTCTTATGCATGGAAAACTCCAGAGCACACTTTAAAATACGGCAGCGATGCTTGCACCAAGTATGCAGCTAGACGTAATGTCTCATTTCTCTGAGGGCAGAGTTTAGGCAGGTTTTTGTTCAAATATAAAAACAGCATGTTCAGTAATCAGGAAGCAAGAAGGCTTCCTCGGGACAACCACTGTGTCTTTAATGTGCTCTTCTGTGCAGTTGAATTTCTTGGTGATTTTTATGGGACTCCATTACAAAGAGGTTTCTATCCCAGTTTCACCTTGGTTTTAATAATTTGTCATACCTGTAAAGGTGGCTCAGTAACAGATTATCTGAAATGGAAAGTGTGTTCTTCCGTGGTACAAGGCAAAGATGTTTAGGCAAGTGAACAATATGAATAATAATTTAGGCAGTTGCTCACATGCGATCATATTCTCTCTCTCTCTCTCTCTCTCTC
>SJYC01004018.1:0-14457 GCA_006408675.1 Madoqua kirkii | reverse complement strand
TTGGTGCTGATAGTTGTCTATCACTTTGAGATTCTGCAGAGGACTAACTCTTGGTCCAGGGCTTAGTAAATGGTTGCACGTGTAGGAAAAGGTCAGTAAATGCTGCTTGTTTCGTAATGATGCTCCATCACCACCTGTGTATCTGGCTATGGCTCATCACTGGTGGCAGCAAACATTTATTTTCTCTATCAGACCACAGTGAAGACTAGGCTTCACGTCAGCAACACAGAGACGACTAGAAAGAGTTTACCTAGTCTTTATGTCAAATGTCTTCACTACCCTTTCATTTTGGAAGACCAGTTTTCTCACAGGTCAAATTTACATTAAACATCAGATTCCTCTTTTGATGGTAATCAAGATATTTTGCAGAGCCATCTGTAAATTCTTGAGCATACTTTAATGTTTTCCAACTTCCCAGTTAAATAAGACCCAGAATTACAAACTTTAGGGCACCTTTGGCCATAATCATCGCTGTTGATCTTTAACTAATAACTGCTTACCTTTGGGTGTGGCCAGATTTTTTTTTCTCCAAGAATATGTTGGAATAAAGAAATGACTTTTCTTTTAGATTTGAGCTTTTAGAAAAACCAAAAAGTGAGTAAGCTCCCAAGGGTCATTAAAAATGTAAAAAAATAGTAATTTTTGACGTACATTTAGACTTTATTATAGTATGTATGGAAGAACCAAATTTTAGCATCCTTTATCCATATTTCCTAAAATATCTTACAAAGCCCTTACATAACTTTTACAACATTTAAAATGTTGTAATTACCAAATTCTCTTTTATAGCAAATGGAAATAATTAGCAAGTGTAATGATGCATCGTTGGAGGCCCCTAAGTCTGGTCCATCAGCCATGCACCTGCCAGTAGCAACGGCAAGCATCTCATGACCTGTCTTCCCAGGTGAGGTCATAACTTGGCAAAGCTTGCACTCAGACCGGCCCCCCTTTTTATCTTGCCTGTCACTCCTCCTTAAAAAGAAATTAAATTAGTATACGTGAACGTTCTCTTTACTAAATCCCCTCTAGTTGCTACCAAACCCTGCTCTCGTCAAGGTGGATTCACGCTGATTGACAGTATACTCTTATCTGGGCTTCCCAGGTGGTGCTGGTGCTAGAGAACCACCTGCCAATGCAGGAGACTCGGGTTCGATCCCTGGGCCGGGAAGATCTCCTGGAGGAGGGCGTGGCAACCTATTACAGTACTCTTGCCTGGAGAATCCCCTGGACAGAGGAGCCGGGTGGGCTGTGGTCCATGGGATCACACAGAGTCAGACACGACTGAAGTGACTTGGCCCCAACAGCATACACCTATCCCAGGCCTGGGTGCAGGCAACAGACTGAAGCCAAGAAACTCTCTGAAGGCCAGCGCTCGCTCTGTCTGGATTCTCCGAGGTGCTGTAAGAATGAGATCAAGGATGAAAGTGAAAGCTATGTTTAAAAATTCTTACCCTTCCACAAGTGGAATCTATCTGAGTATACCATGAAGGCTCACTTCATGTAAAATTGCAAAGGAAAACATAAAAGATAAGCACCTATCTTTTTTCACCTCTTTCCTCTAGTGGCCCCTTTTAAGTACCTCCTCACTCCTGGCTGTTCCTGATCTACAGCCCTCAAGGGTCTGGTTGGGATCAGCCCACCTGGCCGACCCATCTCTGATCATACTGAGTCCACCCAGCGTGTGATCACGTCCCTCCCCTGTGGCCTTTCCACAGTTCCTAGGGAAATACGTGAATATTCTCCTAATCAGTCCCTACTGCTAGACCAGCATGAGCACTCTGGAGGCAGGCTTAGTGCCCTTCCTTCTGAATAACGCATCCCTGCGTTTTCGTGAAGATTCTTATCTGTCATTCTGAGAAATTGGAACAGTATTCTCTTAGGTGAGAAAGGGAAGTGCTCTGCCAGCAAGCCAGGGGGAGACCTTTAAGGTGAACAGGGTTGGAGGGGCTCCTTGAACAGCCGCACGGACTTCTCTTGCTGTTCTATGGATCCGCAGGCTCAGCCCCATATCCTGCTCAGTGTCAGGACAGATGTGAGTGAAGGGACAGGAAGGTGTAGCCACGAGCAGCTGGGCAGCCTCTTGTCTGTCGAAGGCCAGGTACCTCCACAAAGCATGTGTCCTGATTCCGAGGGCCAGGAGGTGGTCCTTTCTGATAGAACACATCCTCATCCGAGCTCTTGTCCTCCTCCCAGAGGCAGCCTCACTACGTGCTTCCCTCCTCCTCCCTTCTTCCCACCCTACGCCCTACCTCCCCCCACCCGCCACAACTTGGAAATCAAACCTCCTCTCCATGGCAGTCAGGAATCCACCTGCTAGTGCAGGAGATATGGAAGACATGGGTTTGATCCCTGGGTCGGGAAGATCCCCTGGAGGAGGAAATGGCGACCCACTCTGGTATCCTTGCCTGGAGAATCTATGGACGGAGGAGCATGGTGGGCTACAGTCCATGGGATCGCAGGGTCAGACATGACTGAGCACAGCACGTACATAATTGATGAACAACGTTGTGTTAGCTTCAAGGTGCAGCAAAGGGATTCAGTTAGCTGTATACATGTGTCTGTTCTTTTTTCAAACTATTTTCCCATTTGGGTTATTTCAGACGGTCCACTTTGCTCACTCACGCGCCACCCCCTCAATTAACTTACACTCTCGGAGCAAACACTTGTCCTGGACTCTTATCCCGTGAGGCAGGAGGCCGCAGGGAACCTGGCCGTGGGCACCGGAACGGGGGGTCTCCCTGGCACTCGTGCCCCTGGCACCTCAGGGCAGCTTGACTGGGCTGCCTCTGGGCTGGTGTCGTTGTGAGGCTGGAGTGCTGGCCGGGAACCCGCACAGAAGATGAGGGGGCGCGGGGAGAGGGCAGCTGAGAGTCCGGGACTCCGAGGCTTGAGTTCCCCTCTCCTCCAGACCCCTGTGCCGGCCCAAGTGTGGCCTCTCAGTCCACCTTTGTGAGGGTCACTGGGGAAATGCCAGCTGTTTCTAGGCCCTTGTCCTGCTCTCTCTGCAGAGGGCACTTCATTCCTTCAGTATCTAGCTACACTAGGTGGTTATGCCTAAACAGTGGTGATTCCATTGGCTAAAACCCCACTTCAAGGTGAAAGTTAACCAGTCAGTCAGTAGGTGCCATGAGTTTTATTAAGCAGTTGATGAGCATGTAGAAATCTAGAAACTCAGAAAATCACCATGTAATCTTTTAACTTCATCTTTATTTATTTAGTATTCACATCAGTGCCAGAGATAGTTGCTACCAAACCCTGCTCTCGTCAAGGTGGATTCACGCTGATTGACAGTATACTCTTATCTGGGCTTCCCAGGTGGTGCTGGTGCTAGAGAACCACCTGCCAATGCAGGAGACTCGGGTTCGATCCCTGGGCCGGGAAGATCTCCTGGAGGAGGGCGTGGCAACCTATTACAGTACTCTTGCCTGGAGAATCCCCTGGACAGAGGAGCCGGGTGGGCTGTGGTCCATGGGATCACACAGAGTCAGACACGACTGAAGTGACTTGGCCCCAACAGCATACACCTATCCCAGGCCTGGGTGCAGGCAACAGACTGAAGCCAAGAAACTCTCTGAAGGCCAGCGCTCGCTCTGTCTGGATTCTCCGAGGTGCTGTAAGAATGAGATCAAGGATGAAAGTGAAAGCTATGTTTAAAAATTCTTACCCTTCCACAAGTGGAATCTATCTGAGTATACCATGAAGGCTCACTTCATGTAAAATTGCAAAGGAAAACATAAAAGATAAGCACCTATCTTTTTTCACCTCTTTCCTCTAGTGGCCCCTTTTAAGTACCTCCTCACTCCTGGCTGTTCCTGATCTACAGCCCTCAAGGGTCTGGTTGGGATCAGCCCACCTGGCCGACCCATCTCTGATCATACTGAGTCCACCCAGCGTGTGATCACGTCCCTCCCCTGTGGCCTTTCCACAGTTCCTAGGGAAATACGTGAATATTCTCCTAATCGGTCCCTACTGCTAGACCAGCATGAGCACTCTGGAGGCAGGCTTAGTGCCCTTCCTTCTGAATAACGCATCCCTGCGTTTTCGTGAAGATTCTTATCTGTCATTCTGAGAAATTGGAACAGTATTCTCTTAGGTGAGAAAGGGAAGCGCTCTGCCAGCAAGCCAGGGGGAGACCTTTAAGGTGAACAGGGTTGGAGGGGCTCCTTGAACAGCCGCACGGACTTCTCTTGCTGTTCTATGGATCGCAGGCTCAGCCCCATATCCTGCTCGGTGTCAGGACAGATGTGAGTGAAGGGACAGGAAGGTGTAGCCACGAGCAGCTGGGCAGCCTCTTGTCCATTGAAGGCCAGGTACCTCCTCAAAGCATGTGTCCTGACTCCGAGGGCCAGGAGGTGGTCCTTTCTGATAGAACGCATCCTCATCCGAGCTCTTGTCCTCCTCCCAGAGGCAGCCTCACTACCTGCTTCCCTCCTCCTCCCTTCTTCCCACCCTACGCCCTACCTCCCCCCACCCGCCACAACTTGGAAATCAAACCTCCTCTCCATGGCAGTCAGGAATCCACCTGCTAGTGCAGGAGATATGGAAGACATGGGTTTGATCCCTGGGTCGGGAAGATCCCCTGGAGGAGGAAATGGCGACCCACTCTGGTATCCTTGCCTGGAGAATCTATGGACGGAGGAGCATGGTGGGCTACAGTCCATGGGATCGCAGGGTCAGACATGACTGAGCACAGCACGTACATAATTGATGAACAACGTTGTGTTAGCTTCAAGGTGCAGCAAAGGGATTCAGTTAGCTGTATACATGTGTCTGTTCTTTTTTCAAACTATTTTCCCATTTGGGTTATTTCAGACGGTCCACTTTTGGTATCCTTGCCTGGAGAATCCTACGGACAGAAGAGCCTGGTGGGCTACAGTCCATGGGATCGCAGGGTCAGACATGACTGAGCATAGCACGTACATAATTGATGAACAACGTTGTGTTAGCTTCAGGGTGCAGCAAAGGGATTCAGTTAGCTGTATACATGTATCTGTTCTTTTTTCAAATTATTTTCCCATTTGGGTTATTTCAGATGGTCCACTTTGCTCACTCACGCGCCACCCCCTCAATTAACTTACACTCTCGGAGCAAACACTTGTCCTGGACTCTTATCCCGTGAGGCAGGAGGCTGCAGGGAACCTGGCCGTGGGCACCGGAATGGGGGGTCTCCTTGGCACTCGTGCCCCTGGCACCTCAGGGCAGCTTGACTGGGCTGCCTCTGGGCTGGTGTCGTTGTGAGGCTGGAGTGCTGGCCGGGAACCCGCACAGAAGATGAGGGGGCGCGGGGAGAGGGCAGCTGAGAGTCCGGGACTCCGAGGCTTGAGTTCCCATCTCCTCCAGACCCCTGTGCCGGCTCAAGTGTGGCCTCTCAGTCCACCTTTGTGAGGGTCACTGGGGAAATGCCAGCTGTTTCTAGGCCCTTGTCCTGCTCTCTCTGCAGAGGGCACTTGATTCCTTCAGTATCTAGCTACACTAGGTGGTTATGCCTAAACAGTGGTGATTCCATTGGCTAAAACCCCACTTCAAGGTGAAAGTTAACCAGTCAGTCAGTAGGTGCCATGAGTTTTATTAAGCAGTTGATGAGCATGTAGAAATCTAGAAACTCAGAAAATCACCATGTAATCTTTTAACTTCATCTTTATTTATTTAGTATTCACATCAGTGCCAGAGAAAGCGTGCTTTCCTCGTCATGGTAGAGAATGAAATACTGCTTCAGATGAAGCACAGGTGAAATCATGCAACTCTCTCCTCATTTTAAATGATCCTCCTTTCAAGATGGAAACCCTGATCCCCATGGCCCAGATGTCCCACAACAGAACGCCTGAAAAATAAAAGTCTAAAGGCAAATAGCCGTATAAGAAGCAGCCCCACAAGATTACTCTGACTGGGAATGAAAGTGAAAGTGAGGTCGCTCAGTCGTGTCTGACTCTTTGCGACCCCGTGGACTGTAGCCCACCAGGTTCCTCCATCCACGGGAGTCTTCAGGCAAGAATATTGGAGTGGGTTTCCATTTCCTTGTGTAAAGCACATACATGTGGATAAAAACTCACAGGGCATCCAGAACAAAGGAAATTATGGGGTAAACGTGGTGATATTGTAACAGGGAGGAATGGGCAGGACACAGGACATGCAGTTTTTGAAAGAATGACACGGCCCAAGGACACAACATAAAACCGGTTAGAATCAAATGGGACCGAGATGGCAGACAAGATGGACCTTGATCCTCAATCAGCAAGTGAAATGACACAGCCAGAGGTGCCATGACGGTTCCAAGGCGTGGTTAAAAGACCAAGGAGTGGGCAGTGGCCCAGATCCTGGAAATCTCACCCCCTTCCCAAAAATAGTTGGAATAACTCTCCCACTCATTAGCATATGAAATTGCCCAGCCTGTAAAAACAGTTCAGTTCAGTTCAGTAGATCAGTCGTGTCCAACTCTGCAACCCCATGGACTGCAGCACGCCAGGCCTCCCTGTCCATCACCAACTCCTGGAATTTACCCAAACTCATGTCCATTGAGTCAGTGATGCCATCCAACCATCTCATCCTCTGTCCTCCCCTTCTCCTCCCACCTTCAGTCTTTCCCAGCATCAGAGTCTTTTCAAATGAGTCAGCTCTTCGCATCAGGTGACCAAAATATTAGAGTTTCAGCTTCAGCATCAGTCCTTCCAGTGAATATTCAGGACTGATCTCCTTTAGGATGAACTGGTTGGATCTGCTTGCAGTCCAAGGGACTCTTTAGAGTCTTCTCCAACACCACAGTTCAAAAGCATCAGTTCTTCAGTGCTCAACATTCTTTATGGTTCAACTCTCACATCCATACATGACTACTTGCCCAAGGACACAACATAAAACCGGTTAGAATCAAATGGGACCGAGATGGCAGACAAGATGGACCTTGATCCTCAATCAGCAAGTGAAATGACACAGCCAGAGGTGCCATGACGGTTCCAAGGCGTGGTTAAAAGACCAAGGAGTGGGCAGTGGCCCAGATCCTGGAAATCTCACCCCCTTCCCAAAAATAGTTGGAATAACTCTCCCACTTATTAGCATATGAAATTGCCCAGCCTGTAAAAACAGTTCAGTTCAGTTCAGTAGATCAGTCGTGTCCAACTCTGCAACCCCATGGACTGCAGCACGCCAGGCCTCCCTGTCCATCACCAACTCCTGGAATTTACCCAAACTCATGTCCATTGAGTCAGTGATGCCATCCAACCATCTCATCCTCTGTCCTCCCCTTCTCCTCCCACCTTCAGTCTTTCCCAGCATCAGAGTCTTTTCAAATGAGTCAGCTCTTCGCATCAGGTGACCAAAATATTAGAGTTTCAGCTTCAGCATCAGTCCTTCCAGTGAATATTCAGGACTGATTTCCTTTAGGATGAACTGGTTGGATCTGCTTGCAGTCCAAGGGACTCTTTAGAGTCTTCTCCAGCACCACAGTTCAAAAGCATCAGTTCTTCAGTGCTCAACATTCTTTATGGTTCAACTCTCACATCCATACATGACTACTGAAAAACCATAGCTTTGACTAGATGGCCTTTTGTTGGCAAAGTAATGTCTCTGCTTTTTAATATGCTGTCTAGGCTGCTCATAGCTTTTCTTCCAAGGACCGCCAAATTCCAAGGCAGCTGCACTCGCCTTCTGCGATGGCCCACACTCTATTTGTGGCATGTGCTTCTTACTGTATCTGAATAAATCCACTTCTTACCTGTCACTTTGTCCCTCGCCAAATTCTTTCTGTGATGAGACATTCACCTAATGAGCTTCATTAGGTTCTGAAACCAGGTACCACGCGCTGTGTCTGGGCTTGAGTCCCAGCCTGTGGTCCGAGGCCCATCTGTGGTGAACGGTTTCAGTGTGACAGGCATTTCTGCTCCTTTGGTGTTTAACAACCTGCAGTGCTGTTCAGCATGTCCTTACAGTGCAGAGGAGGGAGTCAGAGGTGTGTGTGGATTTCTCTCCTCAGGACCAGGTATCCAATAGATGTTCCGTAAATGAAGTTGGATAACAATAAAAGTTATCCAATAAAAAGTTAACAATAAAAGTATAACAATAAAGTGGGACTTATGAGGAGAGTCAATTTGCACGTTAATAGCACAGTTTAGAAAAGAGCCTGGAGACAGCGCACATTTGCCTAATACCTTCTTAAGGAAGCAAGACACAGATGGAATTGCTTCCGTGCATCTTGAGACAGGGATGTTCCCCATGGTCCATCTTT
Source organism: Madoqua kirkii (assembly GCA_006408675.1). Classification (NCBI taxonomy): domain Eukaryota; kingdom Metazoa; phylum Chordata; class Mammalia; order Artiodactyla; family Bovidae; genus Madoqua; species Madoqua kirkii. The sequence continues at coordinate 6,242 of SJYC01004018.1, read as the reverse complement.
AAATGGTGGCTGGTTTGGGCTCTTCACTCTGACCTCAGAGCTGAGTCCTGCCCGAGACCCTGGGACTCCCTTGGTCTCCAATGCAAAGAAGCCTAAAGTAGCCATGTGGCTGCCCCCAGGGCAGCAGCGCTTTCCGCGTGGGCACAGGGAGCTTCAAGCATGTATGGTGAGGGACACATTCCAGCCCACCCTTGTTCTGCCAGTGACAGAGGTTTCTTCTCGTCTCTAGTAGCTGATTCCTCTTCCCCTGGACCCAGTCTCTGCAAAACAGGGCCACCAGACCAGCTCTGAGCATCGGAGAGACCATCACCCACCAGCCCTGACTTCCTCCTCTCCCATCACCCCTCCTCCCAGTTTGAGACAAAGCCACCAATGCCAACAACCTAGGTTCACTGCGCTCATCTCGGTCCCTTACGTTCAGATCTGCTCAAGTCCATCCCCCGGTAACCTCCCCTGGCACTATTCTGCCTCAGGCTTCCCCCCTCATTCCTTATGTCTGTAATCCACCCGGCCCCATGTCCCCACAAACTTTGCCACTCAAGAACTGTTCCCAGTCCCATTCCTAGCTTTACATGGTCTGACCCTGCCCACAGCGTTTCCAGGATTATGAGCCCCATTCAGCCTACCTGCCCGTGCCACCCAGGGTCTGGGCCCAGTGGGCAGCGTCTCTCTAGTTTGCAGAAACTTGAGAAAGGAAGACTCTGGGCTTTTACTCTCTACAGTCCTTTCTCATTGGTCCATTCACTGGCTTTACTCTCTATAGTCCTTTCTCATTGGTCCATTTACTGATTATTCAGTGGATCACACAATCACAGTTCCTGAGATCCCAATCATGCGAAGAAATAGTCGTGGTGATAGGGTTGCAGAGACACAGGTGTCTGCTTTCTGATCATGGTGTGTGGAGGACTCTCCTTCCAGAGAGAGGATAACTGTTTATTTAAGGTGGAACCAAAGTAAACCAAGGGCTTCCTCAGGGGTTCAGCAGTAAAGAATCCTCCTGCAATGCAGGAGACACAGGAGAAGAGGGTTCGATCCCTGGGTTGGGAAGATCCCCTAGAGGAGGAAAAGGCAACCCACTCTAGTATTCTTGACTGGAGAATCCCATGGGTGGAGGAGCCTGTCGGGCTACAGTCCATAGGGTTGCAGAGAATCAGACACAATTGAAGCAACTTAGCACACGTGTGTGCAAAGTAAACCACAGTGGCTGAAACGATTAACCAAGCTCCATGGGCACTAACACAGGTCCTATCTGGGGCAGGGGTCAGAGCCTGGCTCAGCTGCTCCCAGGAAAAGCAAGGCCTGCAGCCTCCAAGAAGCATGGGGCCTTAGGACTGGCCTGGGGCCGACAAACGGTCAATAGGCCTGCTGGTTGCCAGGGAGTCAGACCCCTGTACTTTGGGTGATAACTACTGAAATTCCAGTCCTTGTATAACTAACTCTTCATAGACCTTTATGGTTTACAAAATGCTGGCACATCCGCTGTCTCTATTGGTATGGATTAGCTGCTCTGTCGTGTCCAACTCTCTGGGGCCCTGTGGACAGTAGCCCACCAGGCTCCTCTGTCCATGGGATTCTCCAGGCAAGAATACTGGAGTGGATTGCCACTTTCTTCTCCAGGGGATCTTCCTGATCCAAGAATCAAACCTGTGTCTCGTGCGTTTCCTGCTTTGCAGGCAGAGTCTTTACCAGTGAAAGTGAAGTGTAAGTGAAAGTCGCTCAGTCGTGTCTGACTCTTTGCAACCCCATGGACTATACACTCCATGGAATTCTCCAGGCCAGAATACTGGAGTAAGTAGCCGTTCCCTTCTCCAGGGGATCTTCCCAACCCAGGGATCGAAGCCAGGTCTCCCACATTGCAGGCGGGTGGTTTACTAGCTGAGCCACCAGGGAAGCCCAAGAACACGGGAGTGGGTAGCCTATCCCTTCTCCAGCAGACCTTCCCAACCCGGGAATCAAACCCAGGTCTCCCGTATCACAGGAGGGCTCTTGACCAGCTGAGCAAGGCCTCAGTAAGTGCCTCCACAGCTCTCTCCATGCGGCATTCTCTTTGTCACCGTTTTACAGAGGAGGCAGCAAAGGGTCAGGAAAGGTAACTTTGCCTGATGACGCAGCTTCCAATGAGAGAAATGGTTGCCGGCCCGACTCCCATGCTCTGTGTAACACGTTGTTTCCACAGCCCTCGTCAGGGGACGTCCGTGGGGGAAACACTGCGCTTACGTGCAAAACCGCAGCGGCACCGAGACACAGCGCACGGCGTGCAAATGCACGGCCCAGGGGCTCGGCTGGCGCCCCTCCTTGCCGCGTGTGCCTTAGAAAATGTGTCTTATGAACATTCAAAAGAAAAGGCAAAAGGGCCCCTTCCAAGAAAACACATATTTTTGAGCTCCAGTGGAAATATTCTGTCACAGTCTGAAAATGTCACGGTTTCTGAGGCAGCCAAGTTGATTTTTCTATAAATCAGCTTCCTCATCCTCACGAGGACGTGCGTGTGTGCTAAGTCACTTCAGCCGTGTCTAACTCTCCGAGACCCCATGCTCTGTAGCCCTCGGCTCCTCTGTCTGTGGATTTAAGTCTCCTCAAATGCACGTTCCTAGTGAGCGGAGAAGGCAATGGCACCCCACTCCAGTACTCTTACCTGGAAAATCCCATGGACAGAGGAGCCTCGTGGGCTGCAGTCCATGAGGTCGCTAAGAGTCAGGTATGACTGAGCGACTTCACTTTCACTTTTCACTTTCATGCATTGGAGAAGGAAATGGCAACCCACTCCAATGTTCTTGCCTGGAGAATCCCAGGGACGGGGGAGCCTGGTGGGCTGCGGTCTATGGGGTCTCAGAGTCGGACATGACTGAAGTGACTTAGCAGCAGCAGCAGTGAGTAGAATCTCTTCTGGTCCTGAGCAGAGAAATCATGGCAGGAATGATTATGTGGAGGCCAAAGTGATCAGGAGACTGGTGTCTAACGTTCCCAGAATTCTCATGCCTGGTGGTGGTGCTTAAACGCTGTCCAATCTTAGGGGATATTATTGGCAAGAATGCTGTTTTGAAAGCCTAGAGATATTCAAAGAGAATGGGGTAAAAAGCTAGGTCCTCTTTTTTTGACTGGAAGTAAAGCGCTCACTTCCAACCTCCAACACCACGTGTACCAGAGAGTCAGGCTGACCCTCCCTTCAGTCACGCGTCCTTATCTTTTGCGTGGGAAGAATGATCACCCCACCACCAGCCAGGCTCTCTGGCCATTTGGGTGAGTGTGTATTGTTTGAGTAGTATTTCACCAGGCCCCGAGGCCCCTGAGAACCTCGCAGCTGTTGCATTTAAAGGTGCCCCCCTAGCCCATCCCCCGCGTTGCCCTTCCACTGGCTTGTCAGGTGCCTGTCTTTCCTGGCATGAAGTGGCTGACATGTCGGTAGCCGTTCATTTTGTCATAATCGTCTTTCCGTATATTGTCTCACTGGGCCCGTTCACTTCCAACCTCCAACACCACGTGTACCAGAGAGTCAGGCTGACCCTCCCTTCAGTCATGCGTCCTTATCTTTTGCGTGGGAAGAATGATCACCCCACCACCAGCCAGGCTCTCTGGCCATTTGGGTGAGTGTGTATTGTTTGAGTAGTATTTCACCAGGCCCCGAGGCCCCTGAGAACCTCGCAGCTGTTGCATTTAAAGGTGCCCCCCTAGCCCATCCCCCGCGTTGCCCTTCCACTGGCTTGTCAGGTGCCTGTCTTTCCTGGCATGAAGTGGCTGACATGTCGGTAGCCGTTCATTTTGTCATAATCGTCTTTCCGTATATTGTCTCACTGGGCCCGTGTACCCTCAGAGCCTTCCTTCTGGACAGAGCGCCTTTCCTCATTCATCCGACTTTCACCGAGGTTCCTTTTGATGCGTGGACAGTCATTTTGCTTCCAGTTGTTTTAAATCATTTTTAAATCACTTGCTTTCTATGCTAGCTTGTGATGTTTTCAAAATTCAGAGGCGTTTCCATCAGTATTTTTTACTAATAAAAGTGATTTAACTGCTCTGTGGCCCTTTAGTAAGACTGTCTTTTGTGAAGCTCTTTTCCATGTTTAGACTGATGTTGAGTAAGGCAGTGAAAGTGGCTCAGTCGTGTCCGACTCTTTGCGACCCCATGGACTATCCAGTCCATGGAATTCTCCAGGCCAGAATACTGGAGTGGGCAGCCTTTCTCTTCTCCAGCGGATCTTCCCAACACAAGGATCAAACCCAGGTCTCCTGCATTGCAGGCGGATTCTTTACCAACCAGCTGAGCCACCAGGGAAGCCCAAGAATATTGGAGTGGGTAGCCTATCCCTTTTCCAGGGGATCTTCCTGACCCAGGAATCAAACCAGGGTCTCCTGCATTGCAAGCAGATTCTTTACCAACTGAGCCACCAGGGAAGCCCCTGGGTAAGGCAAGTACACTTGTTTTCTTATTTCCATCAAACTCGACCTGATGTTAGCACACTGACCTTCACAGGAGAGCTTGTGTGCACTGACAATGGTGTAGGCTTGTGTGCAGTGACCATGATGCAATCGTGTGTGTGCATGTGTGCACACGTCGGGGAAATGGAGACGCAAGTTTCAACTGAGTCCTTGCAGCCAGGCCCAGCGTTTCCAGGGACGTAATGAATGGCACCGTGGGAGCCGTCTTCACTAAAGTGAGACATTCTTCTCCCAGACTAATGTTTTCCATGCCAGTTGGCAGATTTTCTAAGATCAAACCCATCTGCCACTTGCATCCCACAGCAGCCTGGCAACTTGCTGCCCGGCTGTTCTTTTCGTCTTGACCCCTGGCCTGGGAGAGATGCAGTTTAGTGACGCCCCTGTAAAGAATCGTCTGGTCACTCGGCAAGTGTGTACTGTTATTTGCTCAGGTCATGAGGGTCTGGTGTCCCTGAATAGACGGGTGGCAGTACGACCGTGACTCCTTATGTGTCCGGTCAGCTGTCAGGGACTGAAACCCTTCACAGGGACAGCAGGCGTGTGAGAGATGACTACAGAGTCCACGAAAGGGGCATTATTTTTCTACTCATCTTTCAGAAGCTCTACTTTCCTTGGCCTCACTGCCAGTTACCCAGATCTCTAAAAATAAACCCTGGACACAGGAAATGGCAACCAACTCCATTATTATTGCCCAGAAAATCCCATGGACAGAGGAGCCTGGTGGGCTACAGTCCATGGGGCCCCAAAGGGTCAGACACGACTGAGCGACTGACACACACACATACATATGCAGGAAAAAGGAATCCAGTTTGTGTTCTCTTCCTTTATCTTTTAAGCTTCCAGCGTACTTTTTATCTGGCAAGTTGAACTACTCCTGTCCTGTAAAATGATTCAAACTCCATTGGCCAGTCTCTTAAGAGGTTGTCTCATCTAGTTTTAAAAAGCTCTACAAAGAACATTTGTTTTCCTTTCTGGGAAACAGTGTCACAGTTTATCACTATGTGAGAAATGTCTTATCAAATCTTAAGATCAACTGTCCTTTGATATAGTTGGAATCCATTATCCTGAGCGAGAACTTCATTTTCTACAGCAAACAAAAGATCAGTGCCCTCTTTAGAAATAGCATTTTCCATATTGACAGAGGAAAATTACATCTGGACTGGCTTCTCTGATGTAACAACAGCTCTTTTCCGAACCTGACACTCCCAGCACCCTCTCCTGCAGCCGCGCCAGAAACAGAAGGGGCCCCACTTCCACTGACTTCCCGTGGAGAGGAACCTCTCTGGGAGACAGTCAACCCAAATGACACAGGATTACACCTTCTGTCATTTCCTTTTAGAGAGAGAGGGGAAAAAAAAAAGGAAATTCAAAGTCTTGACTTGCTATTATTTTCTTAAGTTTTCCAAAACATAACTTGGGCTTTAATAGTATTGACTCTCTTGGGTCCCTGAGTACCCAGGCTGGTACTTATGCAAATTGCTGTGCTTTGTAATTAGGGTAAAGCATTTTGGTTAAATTGCCTTTCTACACAGACATCTCCATCTTAGACCAACCTTGGTAAATAAATTGAACCTGCTGGGTTTGAAAATTAGAAAACCAAGCACAAGCGGGTACATTCCTTCAGCTGCCTTTGCCTGGGTTTCACTGGTCTCAGATTTGATTAACTCTAAACGACAATGTAGAGACAATGTAGAGAGCCCGCGCCGAGCTCTGCAATGCCTTGACTTCGTGCACGACGGCTGCCTTGTGACGAAGCAGAGAGCCTCCTTCTCTGCAGGTTCTTGCCCTCGTTAGCTGCTCCTCCCCCC
>SJYC01004017.1:0-40008 GCA_006408675.1 Madoqua kirkii | reverse complement strand
CAACTCGGTGTCCTCTCTTCCTGAGTCTCACCCATTCTTTTTGATCTCCTACCAGATCACTTTCTTTCCGAACAGACAAGTAAACAGCTCATGTTAAGACAGAATACTCCTTCTCTAGCACTGCTAAGAAAGATCCAGAATGTAGAGTTGCCAAGGAATGGCTGCTGAGCCAGCGCTCTCACCAAAAAGGAAAAAAGCCCCCGGGTCTCTGTGATGCTGCCCCAGAGTTATTCATGCAACAGCCAAGAGCCAGAAAATTGCTCTCCTCGCATCCCTAGCTCCACTCACTCCCACCTGCCTCACCCTGGTGTTTAATCGGGGGCAAAAATGTTTAAGTGGGATGTGGATGAATTGGAAGAGATTCAACAGAGAGTGACAAACCTGATTAAAATGATTACGGGATTGCAAAATCGATCTGTGAGGAGAGGCTTGAGGAATTGGGCTTATTAAGTCTGAGGGAAAGAAAGCCCTGGGTGGACATACTCAGTGTATTAAAGGACAAGGCACATCCTGACCGCCCTTCTCTTGCTCTGCTGAGGACAGAGCAAATGGAAACTCGTCTTCCGAGACAGGGGAGAATTTTTAATCATGTGTAATGGAGAATGTCGGGACCACGAGGGCTGTGCCTTAGGAGAAGCATTTCTGAGGTTGAAAGAGCACTCATATCCATTCTCCTTGAGACAGGTTTTGTTAGGGTAGAGAGTTGACAAGTCAGTTTATATCCTGCTCTGCCTGGAGGCAGGAGTTTGTGTAGGATGACCTTTGAGGGCGTCATCCATTCCTTTGAGTCTGCAGAATTATGGAAGGTCTTGAATCTGATTCAGGTACTGTTTGAGGGCAAGTACCCATCAGCTCCTGGCCATCACGAGCTGGATGACAAGAACACACACTTTTTACTGTTGAATTAACACCTGGGATCTCAGCTATTCAAGCAATCATTTCTTTGTAGTCCGTGATTGCAAACTAGCAGTCATTAGTCTGCTGTGACACATAAAAACAGCGCTGCTTTTCTGCCTCACATATGGACCCTTCTCTTAGTGAAGTGTTCCCATGGATACGTTACATCAGAAACGTCACCACCAAACATAAGAACATAACAAGCCATTCTCCTGTGTCAGAAAAGGCAGCTCACTCATTTTGTCTATTATGTATCGAGCACGTATTTACCTGCCAGGATCAGTGTTTTCTACAGAAAATTTGAAACCAAAAAGTGAGTCATGCTCACACGCCCCAGGGCGGTTGGCAGGGGCGAGAGCGATTCCAACCCAAGTGAAAAGTCTCTTATTAGAATACAGGTCACTGAGTGGTGTAAGGAGGCTGGCGTGAGTGGATGGCTCAATGGATGTATGAAAAGATGAAATCCCACCTGAAGGGGGGTGAAATGGTCAGAAAGCATCACCTGTGCATCATGCCAGTGGGAGTAGGAAAAAAGAGGAAAGATGAAGAGCTGGCAGAGAGAAGAGGGCATGGTGGGAGGAAGGAGTGTGAAAGAAGAGAGAGTTTCTTCCTGGCGGCTGTGTGCACCCTGGGAGGGTTTTGGGTCCCAGCAGGAGAAGGCAATGGCACCCCACTCCAGTGCCCTTGCCTGGAAAATCCCACGGACGGAGGAGCCTGGTGGGCTGCAGTCCGTGGGGTCGCAGAGTCGGACACAACTGAGCTACTTCCCTTTCACTTTTCACTTTCATCCACTGGAGAAGGAAAGCAACCCACTCCAGTGTTCTTGCCTGGAGCATCCCAAGGATGGGGGAGCCTGGTGGGCTGCCTTCTATGGGGTCACACAGAGTCGGTCACAACTGAAGTGACTTAGCATAGCATCAGAAGCTGGGCTACACCCAGCAGCTCCCTGGAACTTGCCCTCGTGGCCTGACCGGTGGGATGCTAGTTTGCAGGAGAGATCAGTTCAGTTCAGTTCAGTCGCTCAGTCACGTCTGACTCTTTGTAACCCCATGGGCTGCACCACACCAGACTTCCCTGTCCATCAGCAACTCCCAGAGCTTACTTACACTCATGTCAGTTGAGTCAGTGATGCCATCCAACCATCTCATCCTCTGTCATCCCCTTCTCCTCCCACTTTCAGTCTTTCCCAACATCAAGGTCTTTTCAAAAAAGTCAGTTCTTATCAGGTGGCCAAAGTATTGGAGTTTCAGCTTCAACATCAGTCCTTCCAATGAATATTCAGGATGAATTTCCTTTAGGATGGATTGGTTGGATCTTCTTGCAGTCCAAGGGACCCTCAAGAGTTTCTCCAACACCACAGTTCAAAAGCATCCATTCTTCAGTGCTCAGCTTTCTTTACAGTCTAACTCATATCCATACATGACCACTGGAAAAACCATAGGTTTGACTAGATGGACCTTTGTTGGCAAAGTAATGTCTCTGCTTTCTATTATGCTGTTTAGGTTGGTCATAACTTTTCTTCCAAGGAGCAAGCATCTATTTAATTTCATGGCTGCAGTGATTTTGGAGCCCCCAAAATAAAATCTTTCACTGTTTTCTATTCTTTCCCCATCTATTTGCCATGAAGTGACGGGATCAGATGCCATGATCTTAGTTTTCTGAATGTTGGGTTTTAAGCCAGTTTTTTCACTCTCCTCTTTCACTTTCATCTAGATGCTCTTTAGTTCTTCACTTTCTGCCACAAGGGTGGTGTTACCTGCATATCTGAGGTTATTGATATTTCTCCCGGTAATCTTGATTCCAGCTTGTGCTACATCCGGTCCAGCATTTCTCATGATGTACTCTGCATATAAGTTAAATAAAAATACAGGCTTGAGGTACTCCCTTTCCGATTTGGCAGATTGTAACTGGTGGCGGGCACCCTCCAGTGTGTTTAAAGGGTGCAGTCAGGTCATGCAGGGGCAGACATCTGCCTCACGTGATTGAATGGTCCACCCAAGTCACTGTGTCAGGACTGAGGGCTAATGCCTGAATGCATTGGTGAGAAGCATCACTCCCTCTCACAGAGATGAACAGGCTCAGCGGCAAGGGCAGCAGAAAGCTTGACGGTACTCACTTCACACCTAAACAGGACCTGCTTAGCCCCACGGAATCATCGGTGGAAAGGGAACCCAAGGTTAGCCCCAAAACCTCCCACACATGACTGGCTCTGCTCCACACACCTTTCCTTCGCAGGCAGACATCCAGCTAAGTGCAAGATGTTCAGATCACTGACCAAGAACAGCGATTTTTAAAGGACTTTTTTTTTTTGAAGTTCTTCCTTACAACTCAGCCAACACTCCCCCCTCCCCCCGGAGCTCCCACTCGTCTGCCCGAGATCCACTCCTTGGAGCTTCCCGAGGTGGCTGAGCCACCCCGGCTCTGAAGTCCTTCTCCTGCCCTCAGGACTCTGTGCCCCTGCCCCTGGCTCCTCCCGGCATCCTACCTCAGGAGCTTATGCTTGGTTACTGTGGCTTCCACGCTGACCTTGCTCTGCACCACACACCATTGGCACAACTTACCACTCGGTTGCAGGAAGACGAGGGGCCACAGAGGATGAGATGGTTGGATGGCATCAGCGACTCACTGAACATGAGTTTGAGCAAGCTCCAGGAGCTGGTGATGGGCAGGGCGGCCTGGCGTGCTGCAGCCCATGGGGTCGCAAAGAGTGGAGCGTGACCGAGCGACTGAGCCACGGCCACTCAGCCTTCCCGTCACTGTCATCGCGCCCGTCTACACTCAGCCTTTCTGTCGGTCTCATCTCACCTGTCTAACAATATTCAGACGCAGAAGAGTCCACGCTGCACACACCCAGTCTCCTTCAGCACCAGCTGGGCCAGGTGTCCCCCAGCAAGACTGGGTGGGCACCCCACCCCCATGCTTCCTCAGCTCCAGCCCCTCAGGCTGGGTCACCCACGTCCTTGACCGTCCCACCTACCACCCGTCAGATTCACTGAGTCCTACACTGTGGCCAGCACAGAGCAGCTGTTTGATAGGGATTTGTTGATGAATCCATTAACTGGGCAGCTATCTTTTAGCTTCTAGGGAGTGCTCAGCTGATGGAAATAGAAGCCCATGACATTCATCCTTCACCCTGTTCACTCCTGCATCAAATCCTGATTTATGACAGCAGCTCAGCCAATGTGTATAGAACGAATGGAGGGTCCTCTCAGTCAGTTCAGTCACTCAGTCGTGTCCAGCTCTTTGCCACCCCATGGACCCCAGCACACCAGGCTTCCCTGTCCATCACCAACTCCGGAGCTTGCTCAAACTTATGTCCATCGAGTCGGTGATGCCATCCAACCATTTCATCTTCTGTCGTCCCCTTCTCCTCCCACCTTCAATCTTTTCCAGCATCAGGGTCTTTTCAAATGAGTCAGCTCTTCGCGTTAAGTGGCCAAAGTATTGGAGATTCAGTTTCAGCATCAGTCCTTCCAATGAACATTCAGGACTGATTTCCTTTAGGATGGACTGGTTGGATCTCCTTGCAGTCCAAGGGACTCTCAAGAGTCTTCTCCAACACCACAGTTCAAAAGCATCAGTTCTTCAGTGCTCAGTGGTCCTCTAGCCTTTATCTTATCCTGGACGCCTGAGGCCTGTGACCCACTCCTCCCTGGCTCTTCACTCATTCTCGTGATGCTCGGGGTTGGGAGGACATTGCGCCATATGGGGGCTATCCTGTGGGCAAAGCCAGTCCTCTAGCCTTATCTTATCCTGGACGCCTGAGGCCTGTGACCCACTCCTCCCTGGCTCTTCACTCATTCTCGTGATGCTCGGGGTTGGGAGGACATTGCGCCAGATGGGGGCTATCCTGTGGGCAAAGCCCTGACAGGTCCTTGACAGCACTCCAGGGGTGCGCTTCTGCTCTCTCCCCACCCCCTGGACTCTTCCTCGGGAGTCAGAGTCAGACTTGCCACAGCTCTGACTGCGGATAACTTGGCGTTCATGGTTGTAAATCATGCTCATTTAATTTATATATTAATAGCTAGCTGTGGCCCATTCTTCCAGCCTTTTGAGACCCTTTGGATCTTTCTTCAAATATCTTAATTTATTGACCATCTTGAGCTTTGTGGCATCTTAGAAGATGAAAAAGATCACGTCCTCTTTGTCTAATCCATGTCATTGATGCAGCCTTAAGGCATATTAGTATCTTTTCTCATGCTGCAGGAATAAATGTGATAAAATAGTGATATGGCATAAGTCAAGGTTGAAAATCCAAACTATGGATCCAGCAAAACTTATGCCTACCACAGAATCCCGCTATGCTCACCCCACCTTGACGCTATGGCTAAGCCTAGGGCATCTTGATAATGAAGGCAGAAGGGAGGCATGGTCAGTGTCTTAATTACGTTATCAGATGAGAAGCATATCAGCGCCTTAGGGGAAGCAAGGTTTTCCTAGCAGTGGATTCTAAAAGAGTCCCACATTTGGTTTTGTATTATGGCTACCGTGCAATGCTGCAAATATTTACTATCTTTCTTTAATAAATAGCAGCTGCAGTACTTGGTCCCATCAGGCTGGACTGCTTCTGATGTGACCTTCAGTAGAAGCTCGGGGCCCAGGAGGCAGAGCGCTGCCTTGGAAGCCAACTCAACCACAAGGTAGCTCCCACCATTGGCCCATGAGCTCACCGCCGTAAACGTGCCTTAAATGGAGGTCACTGTACCCATTAAATGAGTTAAGACTCTTAAAAAGCTTAGTTCAGTGATGGCAAAGTTTATTTGGGGTAAGAATTGTACTTACCCTATATGTTATGAAAATAAAGTCGCTCAGTCATGTCTGACTCTTTGCAACCCCATAGACTGTAGCCTGCAGGCTCCTCTGTCCATGAGATTCTCCAGGCAAGAATACTGGAATGGGTTGCCATTTCCTACTACAGGGGATCTTCCTGACCCAGGGGTTAAACCTACGTCTCTTATGTCTCCTGCACTGGCAGGGCGGTTCTTTACCACTAGCGCCACCTGGGAAGCCCTCCTCTCTCTGGAAGGGAGATCAGTTTACAAGTTACAATACATAACCAGTGTTTACCTCAGTCAGGAAGATGCACTCTGAAAGTCACCAGAATAGTTTCTTCAACATCCAAAAAATAACTGGACTCTCCATAGATGGAGACGTTTGCTACCTATTACTTCATTTAATCCTCACCACAGACTTGTGAAGGAACAGGTACTGTTCTCCTAAATAAAAATGAAGGAAATGTGGCTTAAAGCAATGGCGTGGCATCCACAGTGTCACATTGCAAGTAGGTAGTGGGGTCAGGTTTGGAACCAGTGTCCATCTGCTCCAAAGAAACTGCCCGTAAGCCTTAAGCACCACCCCCCTGCCACTCAGTACCACGTGGATGGGCCCACCTAAGCCCCTTACCAAGGCTTTTCCATCTTCGTTACTGGTAGTCGGCACGCGCTGTGCCGTAACTGTGCCTTCCTGTAAACGCACAGTTTCCTTCCCAGACCCCCATTCTCTCCTCCCGGTTGCTGCTGGCCTCTTCTGAAAGGACACTCCTCCCACTCCCATCCCCACCGGTCGCTGCATGTAAGTAACAGATCAGGTTATCCCGTGTTTTAACATGTCAGAAAAGCTTCTAGTAGTTAGTAGTAGTTTATCGCTCAGTCATGTCCCACTCTTTGTGACCCCATGGACTGGAGCCCACCAGGCTCCTCCCTCCATGGGGTTTTCCAGGCAAGAGTACTGGAGTGGGTTGCCATTGCCTTAGCAGGGGATCTTCCCGACCCAGGGATCAAACCCTGGTCTCCTGCATTCCAGGCAGACGCTTTAACCTCTGAGCCACCAAAGATTCTAGAGCCAAGGAATGCTGTTTTGAAAGAGAAGGGGCAGGAACAAAGGGAGCTGAGGTTCCTGAGGAACTTTGCTTCCTTCTTAAGTTTGACCGGAACTGGCATGTTACCAGCAGTGATGTACACTTGCAGAAATTGTTCTTTCATCGTTGTTGGTTTTCCTTTTTTTTTAACCACAAAAGCCATCTTTCTTGCCCCTACATATTATTCTTGTAATCACTCAATTCTCTGCTGTCTTTCGTGACATCTTCAAAATTATTTTCTTTATTAGTTTTTTTAATGTGGACCGCTTTTAAAGTCTTCACTGCATTTGTTATCATATTGCTTCTGTTTTATGTTTGTTTCTTTGTTTGTTTGGCCAGGAGGCATGTAGGATCTTAGCTCCCTGACCAGGGATTGAACCCTCAGCCCCTGCATTGGGAGCTGAAATCTTAACCTCTAGGCTACCAGGGAAGACCCCTCATTTTTAATTTTACTGGAGTATAGTTGACTTACAGCTGTGTTAGTTTCCGATGTACAGCAAAGTGATTCAGTTATATATATACATGTGGTCATTCTTTCTTAGATTCTTTCCTCATAGGTTATCACAGAATATTGAGTAGAGTTTCCTGTGCCATACAAAAATCTTTGTTGATTATCTATCTTATATATACCGAAGAGTGTGTGCGTTCATCCAAGCTCGTGATTTATCCCTCCCCACCCCCACCATTTCCCTTTTGGTAACCATAAGTTTGTTTTTTGATATCTGTTTGGGTTTTTTTTTTTTGGTAAAAAGTTCGTATATATTTTTTATTAGAGTCCACATATGACTGATATCATATGACATTTATGTCTGTCTGCCTTGTTTCCCTTAGTATACTCTCTAGGTCCGTCCATATTGCTGCAAATGGCGTTATTTCATGTCTATGGCTAAGTCATATTCCACTATACGTCGGGATCACGTCTTCTCTGTCTGTCCGTTCATCTGACCGGGGACGTTTGGATGGCTTCCATGTCTTAGCTATTCTAAATGGGGCTGAAGTGAACGTTGGGGTGCGTGTATTCTTTGAGTTAGAGTTTTCTCCAGCTATGTGCCCAGATGTGGGACTGCAGGGTCGGGTGGTGTCTCGTTCGTTAAGGAGCCTCCATCTGTTTCCCATCGTGTTAGATGCATTTACATTCCCACCGGCAGTGTGGGAGGGCTCCCTTTCGCCACACCTTCTCTGGCACTTGTAGACTTTCTGATGATGGCCATTCTGACAGGTTTGAGGCGATACCTCGTTGTCGTTTTGATTTGGATTTCTCCGATGAAAGAGGTCCGAGGTGACAGGAACAGATGGAGGGATGTTGCATATTCTTGGATCAGAATAGTCAATATCATCAAACTGATTATACTACCCAAGACAATCTACAGATTCGATGCAATCTGTATCAAATTACCAATTTTTCGAAGTACTAGAGCAAAAAAAATTTAATTTATGTGGAAGCATAAAAGACCTGGAATAGCCAAAACAATCTTGAGAAAGAAAAATGGAGTGGAAGGAGTGAGACTCTGACTTCAGACTATATACTGCAAAGCTACAGAAAGCAAAACAGTGTGGTTGTGGTCGCTGTTTAGTCTCTAAGTCACGTCTACCTCTTTGTGACCCCACGGAAGCCAGGCTTCCCTGTCCTTCACTATCTCCCAGAGTTTGCTCAAACTCATGTCCATTAAGTTGACAAGGCCATCCAACCATCTCATCCTCTGTCATCTTCTTCTCCTCCTGCCCTCAATCTTTCCCAGCATCAGGGTCTTCTCCAGTGAGTCAGCTCTTTGCATCAGGTAGTCAAAGGATTAGAGTTTCAGCTTCAGCATCAGTCCTTCCAAAAGGGTTGATTTTCTTTAGGATTGACTGGTTTGATCCCCTTGCTGTCCAAAGGGCTCTCAAGAGTCCTCTCCAGCACCACAGCAAAAGCATCAGTTCTTCAGCACTCAGCCTTTTTTGTGGTCCAGCTCTCATATCTGTGTGTGTATGTGTGACTACTGGAAAAACCATAGCTTTTACTATATGGACCTTTGTTGGCAAAGTGATATCTCTGCTTTCTAATACACTGTCTAGTTTTCTCATAACTTTCCTTCCAAGAAACAAGCATCTTTTAACAGTATGATACTGGCACAAAAACTGAAATATAGATCTATCTTAATTGTGCCTGAAAGTTGTCTTGGGGAAGGAGATACTTACGAAAATGCAGATTCCTGGGTTCCACCACCAACAACTCTAATTCAGCAGGTCTGAAGTGTTCCTAACAACCTGCATTCCTCACACACATCCCAGCTGAGTTGGGTCCAGTGGTTCAGGGACCAAATTTTCAGAAGTCAAGCCGTAGAACAATATACACAAGGGACTAGAAGAGATGTCACAAATTCTAAAGGAAGTAATTCTAGAACAAGTAACAGGAAGGAATAAAATGCATAAAATATTGACGAGCTTACTTTTCACTTCCATACTTAGGAATACCATGCACTCCATGAGACTTTTAGAATAGCACAGCCCACTTGGTCTATATTTTCCCACTTTTGATAGGGACACAGAATAGAGAAACATTTCTGTAAGTGAAACAGATTTGTAAGTGTAACATCAAATGGCAGCTAAGACCCTTGTGATAGGAAAGCCAAAAGGATGCAGCTTCCTAATCCTGTACCTTATCTAGGGAAGTTCAGAATTGTACGTACAGTCTGCTAACTTTTAAATGTTGGTTCATGTGAAAAATAAAACCCAATGGGCCAGAATAAAACAACATATGTATGCAAGTCCAGATCCAGTTGTGACTTTGGGACTAAAACTTCAGTTGAAAAGATGTGTTTGGATTGGATCGCTGGTTTTCTGACCTGAATTCCACAGATGACAGGAGGGTGGGCTGCCACGGAAGGGGCGGCAGAAGCCAGACCCTCCTCTCTCCCCACACCCGGCCCACCTCACCCCTCCCTAGACTGTCTCTGTTTTTATTACGCAGTGGTGTCTTTGGTCAGATTTTCCTCAACAATAGAGTTTAGCTGCTAAAATTCCAAAAGCAAGAAAGCCCTTGATGTCTTAGACATTAAAGACTGAAGTCTGTCTCGGCAACAAACAACCCCAGCCTTTCAGGGGCTTAGAACAGCACCGGTTCTCACTCATGAGACGCAGCCCCGTGGGCTGGCAGGAGCCCCACCTCATTCCAGTCGGGGTCAGCGGTGGCGTCCAGAGCATCTTGGCATGACCGCCGCAGTGAGGGTGACGAGAGGCTGGAGAGCTGAACAGCAGCAGTTAGAGGCTTTGGCCTGGAAGTTACGAGTGTCGGCTCCACTCAGCATTTCGTTGACCAAACAGGTCGTTTGACTCCATCTGACTTAGAAGGGGCAACTCAGTGCCACCATCTGTGAGCTCGGGGCAGGGAGCTAAAAATGCAACGGAGCAGCATCACTGCCCCCCAGGCTGGCCTACATGCGGGTGCGAGAGTTAGGCTTGAATTCACGCCACACGTGGTACCCTGTCTTCCATGGAGTGAGGGATTCTGGAAGTTTTTGAAGAAGGGAGCAACATAAGCAATATGATAAATGCAAGAGCTAATTTTACAGAGTCGAGGGTTCCGTTCCTCAATGAGCATCGTGTCACATGACCATGATTTGCAGTCTGATTCCAAATCCCCTTGGTGAGCATGGCTTTCTGCCAACTAAGAAATGGATGGATTAGATGAGAAATCGATCAACACTAACTTACCTTTTTTCTTCCGTGCGATTTTTAACCCATCTTATAAGAGCCTCATAAATAACTAATGAAAGAGGGCAGTCTCAGTGCTTATGGTATGAATTCTCCTCCTACCGAAAATTAGACCCATCTATGGAACAATAAATATCCCTTCATGGAACGAAAGGATCCTTCGGTGATATCAGTTAATCAGATTCAGAAGCATAATTACCATCATGCAATTTGAACTCAGTGTCTTAAAGTATTTCTTTTAAGTGAAAAGTAATTGGAAGACATCAGGAACAAGCATTTATATCTGAGGCACCTTGGGAAGGTTCACCTTGCCCGGCGTTGGACCGTCACAGCAGCTTATCATAGCCGCTGTCTCCCCTCCCACCTTGACAACGGGGAAAGCAGGATCCTGGCCTCCCATCATTTGCATTTGGTGTGAATTCTGTCAAAGACAAAAGGGTCATTGAGTTAGCCTTCCAGACTGAATTGATATCAGTAATCAGATTCAGAAGCATAATTACCATTATGCAATTTGAACTCAGTGTCTTAAAGTATTTCTTTTAAGTGAAAAGTAATTGGAAGACATCAGGAACAAGCATTTATATCTGAGGCACCTTGGGAAGGTTCACCTTGCCCGGCGTTGGACCGTCACAGCAGCTTATCATAGCCGCTGTCTCCCCTCCCACCTTGACAACGGGGAAAGCAGGATCCTGGCCTCCCATCATTTGCATTTGGTGTGAATTCTGTCAAAGAGAAAAGGGTCATTGAGTTAGCCTTCCAGACTGAAACAGAGAGGAGAGCAGGAGCAGCCAGAAATGCTTTGTGGTGCGAAGTATTCAGCCTGGGAGGGCAAAATACTTTTTAAACGAAAGAAAAGATCATCTTTGCAGACGAATGCAGGCTTTGGAAGCATAGCCTGGCCTCTTTTCAGTGGGAATATAGAGCTTCAAGGAAGAGTAGTACACGCCCAGTACTCCTCCTGCTTCCTCCTCAGTTCAAGACTGAAAGCAAGGATTGGCTTCCTCAAGAGCACAGCCTTTTCCAGAAGAATCCGTCGTGAAGCAGACGTCTCTGTGCCTCTGAGTGGGGTGAGTGCGCCTGTCCCTCCTGCCTCCTGTGGTGGGGTGCCCTGTGCTCTGCACCCCGGCTTCTCCACAGAGCAGGCCCTTAAGATGTGCAAACACCTGTAACTTCTGAGCAAAGGTTCCTATACCTCCCTACCTGTCTTGAGGACCTGCGTTGGCAAGGGGAGCACTGACAGATGTCCATCTGTAGACACCAGCCGGGAGTGCCACCTCACCCCTGCATGTGGCTCCGTTTGGGGCAGAGGGCGTAGGCCTGTGCCCAGGAGGAGGTACGTGCAGAGTGGGGAGAAAAGCCCGCACAGCGTTGGAGACCCGGCACCTCCTGAATAAATGAATTAAATTGTATTAAAAAAAAATCTCAGGCATCTCATGCATGTTCCTGAAATCTTTCTCATCCATTTCCTCGCCCAGAAGACAAGAATCAGCATGCCCACATCAGAGCATTGTCCTGTCGATTAAGTCAGCTAATGTGAGCAAAGCCTTAACGCAGTACCAGCACACGAGATGATTCCGTTTTGTTATTGGATAAACGACCCAGTGGATGAAGAGACTGAAAGTTCAGCTCAGTCTGGTGCCTCCTTGCGCAGATTTCAAGTGGTCAGATACAGCTCTGAAATTTTAAAAGGCATCGACCGTTAAATTCCACAGAAATGGCTTCTCGAGTGCAGAGCTAAGAGCACAGGGTCTCACACCTTCCCCGAAGACCCCGTCCCTTTCATAGAGGGCATGGGGAGGGCCAGCCGAGCCTTCTGAGGTCACGTGGACCCCTGGCAATGTGATGGCACTTTTCTTAAGATTTTAAAGGGAGTGAGACCCTTTCCCCTGACCTAGCCGGGTGAGAGGCAAGGTGAACAGTCAAGATGAGAACTGACAGGTTATCCCAGCGTCCCGGAAGAGGACTTGGGCGTCAGCGGCATCTCCTGAGAATCTCTGTGCTGCATCTTTTTGTAACCTGGATGGCTTTTGACTTTTTTTTTTTGCTACTGCAGTACCACTTGGTACTACAAACTGCCAAGTGGTTAGGAAAGTTTAAGGCATTCTATTAAATCGGGTATAAAACTAAGTATAAGCTGCGTCTGCAAACATCCACTAAGTCAGACGCTGCTGTCAAAGATCCCTTCTCACTCTCTGTCTCCGTGGTGCGGGGGTTTGGGGGACATTTGTCTGGTTTTGTGGGCGGCCCCTTCCACGTGCTGCAAAGCTGACTGAAGGGCTCTGCCTGCCCAGGCTCTCATCTTCCGAGCAGGCCCTGAGTTCTTACCCTCAGGCTGCCAGCTTATTAGTCACTTACAGATGGCATTTTGAAGGCCTGCTAATTGAGGGACTGTACTTCTAACTAATCATCCTGACAGAAAAATGAGTCCTCTGTCCAGGAGGCGCCCACGAGCTTTTGCTTCTCCGTGCTGAAGGTGGGCCGTGCAGAGTCAACCCGAAAGAGACAAGCAGCAGCGTTGTTGGGCTGCCCCGGTGGCTCCGTGGTTAAAAAGAATCATGCTGCCAGTTTCGATCCTGGTCTGGAAAGATGCCCTGGAGGAGGAAACGGCGAGCCGCTGCAGTATTCTTGCCTGCGAAATCCCATGGGCAGAGGAGCCTGGTGGGCTACAGTCCCTGGGGCGGCAGACTCAGTGGAGTACAGGTCAGTGGACGGGAGCTCCTGGAGCCAGGGAGCCGCACGCACGGGCGCGCTGCGCGACCTGTAACAGTGTGGCCGCGTCTGTGGAGTACGCGGGCCTCGCTTCTGTCAGCCTCTCCTCTCCCGTCAGCCGGCTGGGGAGGCGACTGTTTCCATCCCCACAGAGGAGCTGACTGCCAGCCTCCAGTTCTCTTGATGCCGCATTGACTTGGAGTTTCCTGATAGCGACCTCCTTGCTGGGGCTGAACGCTGACAGATGGGCCAGCAGAACCGCGGCGGCTCCGAGGGAGTCGGATGCCCGGCTTAGGGTGATTGGAAGCGGTGTGGCAGGAGCCATTGGAACTCAAATGAGTCCAGAACTTGAAGTTCGCATAATCAGCTGCGAGCCAAGGCTCCAGGGTTCCCGCGGGGCCTGGAGGGGAGCCTGCGTGCAGCGCTCTGCTTTTCAAAAGTGCTTCTTCCCCTTGAAAGCACCGTCATCCTCCGGCTAATAAACCAAATCCTGACGATTCAAATAAAGAAATGCACCCAAAATGCCAGCATAATAAGACACTAGGAGTCCCTGCATCAGCAGTTCATAGATTTGATCCCTAAGAGGATGAAAAGAAATCTATAAGCATAAAAAATGTGGTCATAAGGCTCATGTAAACATACAGACATGTATATTTTTTGTGATTGTACTTCCCTGATTTTTTATTCAGTACTTTATTGGCAAATTAAGATACAAAAAGTGTAAAAAAATGACACAGGTTCCACTGGAGAAGGAAGGAAGGAAGGAAAGAGGGAGGTGGGGGAGTGGAAGAAAGGAGACTATAATAAAATCTACAGTGAGAACGAGTGTGCCAACTTTTATTTTTGAGATCCTTTTTGAATAGTATTGCAATTATTTTGAAAATCTTAACCCCTCTTTCTTTCCACTTTTCTCTTCCCTACACTATAAGTAAACTACACCTGTTATCATATATGTAGTCAATACTTAATGTTACTCAGTCTTTTGCCTGTTATCTGTACAACTACGTTACTTAATTCACAGTCAAAGCCTGAGTAACATGTTATAAAATTATATAGCTTCAGGCTGCATGCAAGCGTGCTCAGTTGTAGCCAACTCTTTACAACACTGTGGACTCTTACAATCCCAGGGACTATAGCCCACCAGGCTCCTCTGTCCATGGAATTTTCCAGGTAAGAATACTGGAGTGGGTTGCCATTTCCTTCTTCAGGGGATCTTCCCAACCCAGGGGTTGAACCCACGCCTCCTGCAGCTCTTGCATCGGCAGGTGAATTCTTTACCACTGCGCCACTCGGCATGCCCTATGCAGAATAGAGTCTAAAAGCCTTTTTCCTCTCACCGTCTATTCCTCTTAGTGTCTTCCCAGCATCACCCTTTGCTCTGGAAGGTTCTTGTCCAACAAGCTCCTGGCTGCCCTCTTTGCTTGGACCACACAGACGAGCAAGGGGGCAGAAGGGTAGAATGAGGGGACATGGGTTCTGAAGTCTGATAAGCTGGGCCACTTAGCCTTTGTGTGACTGAAGCTCTGTGCCTCGACATCTCCCTAAGGAGGAGGGTTGAGTCGTGATACTTAACCCGGAATTGCTTTCCGAATGAGACATTATCTACGCACAGCCCTTGGCACTGCTTGTCATGGTCACCAGTCCATAAATGTCAGCCATTCTGACCTCCCGGGATGCCCTTCTCGTTCTCCTCTCGCTGAATCATCCCTTATCTCAAGTGCTCCATGAAGCTGACGTACATTTCCTGTGGATTATTACCCGTACACTGATGTCTGTTCTTTCAAGTATGAGCTCCCCTTCATTAAACTGAAAGCTCCTTGAGGGGAAGATCAGGCCATCCTAGCACACAGCAGGTTCTTGACAACTCTTTGCTGGTTAGAAGCACATTTGATAGTGCTGAAAGATTTGAATGCACAGCTCACGCTGCTCTGGCACTTTAAATTCATGCTAAATATGTCTGTAATATTATATGAATTCCAGACTTCTGCATTTAATCAGAGTCTTAATCATAATGAGCAGCGTTTATGAAAGGGCAATTAACAGATTCCCCAAAGAACTGGAAATAGTAAATTGCTAATAGCATCCCTGAGGTTTTGCTTTTTGCTCAGATAAATTAAGTAATTTAATAACAGAGGCAGCTTGAACTGAAAAGAGCACAAGTTTAAAAGACCGAAGCCCTAGGTTTTATCCTGCCCTGCTGACGTGTGACCCCGGACCAATAACTCCTCTACTCTGTCTCTTTAACTCATGTCTTATGTGAAAGGTTGTATTAACTTGGTGGTGGTCATAAACATGCTCCTAAAATTCTTGAAAGAAAGTGAAAATGTTAATCGCTCAGTCGTGTCCAACTCTTTGCAACCCCATAGACTGTATCTTCTGTCCATGGGATTCTCCAGGCAAGAATACTAGAGTGGGTGGCCACTTCCTTCTCCAGGGGATCTTCCCAACCCAGGGATCAAACCCTGATCTCCGGCATTGCAGGCGGATGCTTTAACCTCTGAGCCACCGGGAAAGTGCTGGGATTCTGAGGGTCACATGAAGGAAGTTTGACTTCAGCTTCATTTTAAGCTGTAAACTGTCACGTGGTGGGGTTACCAGCAAGAACAGGGCTGGAGAACGAATCAGACAGGGGAGAGGGATGAAGAATACAAACTACTAGGTGTAAAATATAAGATACAGGAACGTGGTGTAAGCACAAGGAATATAATCAATATTTTATAATAACCTCAAACAGAACATGATCTATAAAAGCACCGAGTTACTAAGCCATACACCTGAAACTGTGTGACACTGTAAATCAACTGCACATCATCATAAATAACATAAAATCCCTGTTAAAAAGCCATGGCAGAAGCTATGTACACAAACTTATGCTCGAAACCAAAAATACATAATGTCGTATTAATGTAAATTGAGCTCAAGTTTTTGCTTAATAAAAACACCCTAAAATTGTAGAGTTAGCTGTTAAAAAAAATTTAACCTGTGTGCTGCTGCTTACCTGGGTGTATGAGTGTTCGCTTGATCTAGACAGTGAAATACCGTAGCACTAAAGAAGGGCTTCCCTGGTGGTTCAGACAGTGAAGAATCTGCCTGCAATGCGGGAGACCTAGGTTCGATCCCTGGGTTAGGAAGATCCCCTTGGAGGAGGGCATGGCAACCCACTCCAGTACTCCTGCCTGGAGAATCCCCCTGGACAGAGGAGCCTGGGCGACTACAGTCCATGGGGTCACAAAGAGTCAGACGCGACTAAGCGACTAAGCACAACAAGTAAGATGTGATTATATCTGTTTTTCATGACACTGAATTTCAAAGGCTTGTGCTGACTGAAAACAGGCTCTATGCAGATAGAGAGATAGATAATATGTATACATATATGTGTATATATATATAAATTTAGTTTGTTTTTTAAAGAACTGGGTCTCCAGGTAATATTTCTTTTGATAAAATGTTGACATCTCTTTAGATAATCTTCAAGGTACTTTCTAGCTCTCACATTCCATAAAATCATGGTTTAAAGCCTAACCAAATCTCACAGTATAAGCTGAGTAAGTTTATGTTTTAAATTCTCAATAAATTAATCAGTGTTTCTGCCCTAACCTGATTTTCCTATACTTTCAAAGTTAAAAGAAAAATTTCATGGAATTTCAATACAAATTAGTTTTTATTCATCTTATAAGGCAGTATGATTGCTGTGAGAGATTGAGGGCAAAAGAAGAGGGCGTCAGAGAATGAGATGGCTAGACGGCATCACTGATGCAAGGAACGTGAACTTGGGCGAGCTCCGGGAGATGCTGAGGGGCAGGGATCCTGGAGAGCTGCAGTCCACGGGGTCACAAAGAGTCAGACACGACTGGGCAACCGAACAACAACAATTGATTGTTCTGAGTCAGCAGATGGCTCAAGTTCAGTACACAGTATTGTTTTTCTCAGGGTACTTCTCTCCACTTGAACCTTCTGACCCTCTAAAATGAGTCTGCCAAACAATGAAAGTATTGATTTCTAACTAGTTCGTTATAAATCAGAATTCCTCTCTCATATATACTGCGTCTAAAATTCAGAGAGACCTTGTTGTCCTCCTCAAAACTTTGACCCCACGGTGGTTTGGAGAAGACACAAGCTGGCCCATGAATTTTAAACAAATAGATTTTAATGATCATAATGAAAAGTCTTATTATTTGCAACCTTTGTATTAGAAAACCAGCCTGGTTTGAGTGTTCACGGTGTCCGTCACAGAACACGCATACGAGCAAAAACGAATTAGCAGAAATGGGAAACCAGTGACAGATTTTATTTTAAAGAGAAAATTAACAGGGATATTGTAAGAATTAGCTGATGGAGATAAGCGTTTTCACCCACACTGGTATAACCAGAAAATAAAAGCTGCTCTCCGCCTGCTTGTCCTGGCCACCCTAAGTAAATCAAATCTGTTTCAGAAAAGACCTGAGGCTGTAGTCACCCGAATGGCGGACGTGGTGCATGATAGACTCCTGCGGACATGAATAGATTTGTTAGAGCCTGAATATTGGTTTATTGACAGTGTCATACCAGCGTATGCAAATTATTCTTAAAGCTCACGTGTGACAAATATGCGTGGTCACACGAGCTGGTGACAAGGTTTCCCCCCCAAGGTATGGGGAAAGGAACCAGTCAGACTGAGGGTTGGGCAGGGGGCAGGCGGGGGGAGACTGGTCCACGGCAGAGCCAGGGATGGTGAGCAGGGATCTATGAGCCAAAGCAGCGGCTGTACGGAGGATGAGATGGCTGGATGGCATCCCCGACGGGATGGACGTGAGTCTGAGAGAACTCCGGGAATTGTTGATGGACGGGAGGCCGGGCGTGCTGCGGTCCATGGGGTCGCAGAGTCGGACTCGACAGCGACCACACACAGCACGGTGTTTCTCAACCGTGGGTGATTTTGTCTTCTCGGGGACGCTGGGCAGTGTCGGGAGAGAGTTCTGAGGGTCACACCCGGGGAGTAGGTGCTGCTAGCCAAGTACCAGGAAGGAGACACAGATGCTCCGACTGTCCTGCAGCGCACGTGCCAGCCCCACAACAAGAGGGTGTCTGGCCCCAGATGTCAGTGGTCACCAAAGCTGAGAAACCCCAAGTCAGGTCCCCACGTTTAGCTCTGACTCTGTCCATACCAGCAGCGCATTTGGGGAAACCGGCCAAACTCCTTCATCTGTCAAAGGAGCAGATCCCAGGCCCTGTCTCACAGGGTCAGGATCATTGTGAAAAGGAGATTGATTGGTGCCTGCTGAGCGTCCCAGCATGCCTGACACATAATGTGCTCTCAGAGTTGTTGGTATTGATAATATGATAGAGAAAACAACAATGGCCAAGGCTTTCTGCAGACTTGCTGACCCACGTGGACATTGACAGCGTCTCTCAGCCTTGCAACAGAATTGTAGCTTGAAAGCCAATTATAGGTGTTCAGAAAAGAGCCACTTGCTAAAAGAACAGTTTTCTTCACACTGAAATCCTGCTGTGACCTTAATACGCCACTCCCATACCCTAGAGGGTATGTAAAAGAGGTCGCAATGAGTAATAGCCTGGTTGAACTACTAATGTGCTATCTAAGGGAGGGCAAAACGGTAATATGGATGGCACCTTCAGAGGTGGGCTGTTGGAAGGGAGGATAGAATTACAACTTGTTAAAGTTTCGTGGACTCCCTGGACGTTCCGTGGGTTTCTGTGCTGAAAATTAATGCAAGTCCATATGCTACTGGCTATTACCCCTTCCCTAACCTTCCGGAAGAAGCCTGACAGGATGCTGAGGCCAGCACCCTGGGGCTAATGAGCACTTAGCAGGACAAATTTTTCAACCACCCTCAGTCTTTAATCCCGGGGTTTTCAGAGAAAGACAAAATGGAGCCCTTGGAAACATTTGTGTGATGGTCAAGGGCTTTGGAGCTGATCTTAAAACAAAGCCAGTTCATTCAATTAATCTGAAGCTATCTACACAGTTACCTCTTCATGTACCTCCCGGTGTCTCAGAGTTAACAATATGCAAATATTGAGGGGGAATCAAAGAGTTATTTGTCGCAAGTCAGAAATAACATTTATCTACTGAACGCGTAGAAACTGCGGAGAAGTACTATGAATTTTGTCTGCAGTATCCACTCACAAAACCATATGCACTTTCAGACTTAAAAAGAAGCTGAAAGAGAAGGAATGGTTCTGAAATGCCAGACCTCATGATTAAATTCAGTGAAGATGCTGAGAAGTCTATGGAAATTCTCGAAACTATAAAATGTTAAATGCATCACACAGTTCCCGAAAAATCTAAGCTACGACACTTAAGATACTTACGGATGTCATATTGTAACTCTATTATAAGATGGTCTTTGTTTTAATACTAAGTTATGGAAGTCCTCCATGAAACCCTTATAAAAATTCAATTAACCTTGTACACACACACACATACACACAGAGCTAGAAACACTGCCAATATTGAGGTCATTAACCATGTACTGGCCTCATGGTCAAGGAGAACCAGCTACTCAAAGTCAGTCAAATACTCTGAATGTCTGACTAACTCGCAGGAAATCAGAAGCGCCGTGGAAAGCATTCTTCATGCATCCCTGCCTGTCCAATATGCAGTTGTACTTTGTCCCAATCTTTTTCTAAAATATTCTAAATTATATAGTGAAAGTGGGTATTTAAATGCCAGTTTCAAGCTAACTGTGATGGCTGTCTTCCTCTTTTAAAACACTCATCCGTATTATTCAGGTATCAACTCACATTCACATTGCTGACAACTGTTTTCTTGCTTTAATAGTAGGAACAAGGTCAAATTTCTCCATCAGCTCCTTGAAGGAGAAGATTATGTTTATCCTGTCATAGCCTAATTTACTAGCTACTGACGAATATTCTTTAACTAGTCAGTAAGTATAAAGAAGCGGTCAGTAAATGTTACGTCACACACTTCCTGAAATGGCTTTTTGAGCCATGAAACTCTAGGTTTATCTTTTGATGAAAATCCAGTTGAGTAAGTGATTTAACATGAGTTAAGTTCTTGTTTTTGTCTGATGTTACCATCTCTTTGAATGTACAGTTTTTGGAAATGAACATATTAACAATTTTAATTGGGATGAAATATTTCTTTGAAAATCATCTGCCTTTTTCAAATCATGGTATTGTTGCACTTTCTTCCAACAGTGATCACACTTACTCAGCAGTGTCCCGCTAACTTTCTAAGGCAACTGGAGCAAACTGGATTCTCTTTTCTTTTTATTTTCTCTTCCTTCCTTTTCCTTTCTCCTTTCTTTCAACAGTTACCCAAACATAGCTTTTGAGAAGAAAATGACACAAGAGTCTGCTATTTCACGAAAGTGTTTTAGATTGTAACCAATGAAATAGAACAAATAGATTGCAGGTAGAACAATAAGATGTAAACAGAACAGAACAATAAGATTTCAAATAAGAACAATAGATGTACATCAAATCAAACAATAAGATTTCAGATCTTAAAACGCATAATTAAACAACAACTGCCTTTTTTAATTACCAAATTAACTACCTCTTTTTGAGCCAAATTTCCTTTTCCTTTACCTTTCCTGAAGCCTCTGTACCTGTGACTGCTTCCTTACAGGGGGCGACAAAGTAGGAAACATTTCCGTGGGAAGAGTGATCGGAATTCTCCAAGAAAAACCGTGTAATTTTAATCGAATGAGCTTTTCCTAACAGTAGCTTCTATATGTTTTTGAGTAGCTTTGAGGGATACATACAACATTTTTCAGTGTATGAATGTGTGTGGTATGAATGTAGTTAATGCAGACCACCTTCCCTTAAATATTTTGCTATTCTCCGGGCCTGTGACATGGAAGGGCAGTGGTGACCCGCTTCTTCGCACAGGCGCTCAGAGCAAGCGGTCTCTGTCCCTCCCCGCAGGACTCCAACTCCTGGCTCTGGACTGCTCTTGCCCACGTCTGGTTACCATGGAGAAGGCCGCACCACCGGCTTTTGTTTTCGGGCACCAAGTTAGCGCATTGCTTATGAAAATGGTTTCTCTAATGCTGATTAGTACAACAACAAAATGAAAAGCTGTGCCCGCTTCGCTGTATTGATGCTCTTCAGCACGTGCTAAGGCAGGTATTCAGACAAAGGACTGAAATCACTAATTACGCTTTCTGGCAAAAGACCATGTTAGCTTGGTATGGAATGAGTTCAACTTTAACTCTTTTCTTACCTTCTGCTGAGGGCCTGGGGTGGGTGGTTTTCTACAAAAGACTGGATTGCTCCTCGGTCTTCCTGTGATGATCTGCTTGGCTCCTTATGCCCTAGAGTCCAACTCCGTCCACGCATTATAGCCATGTTAATAACACCACAGAATCCAATTCTATTTCTGACATTTACCAGCTCTGTGGTTGTCAGCAAGCTGCTTAAGCTCTCAGTTTTCCTCACATGTGAAATAAGGGGGTTGAGACCCATCTTCCAAGACTGTGATGGTGAAATGGGAAAATCAGGCCCTCTCTGGACACGTGCCTTGCCCTCAAAGGACCCCTGCATAGTTTAATGCTCTGTTGTCTCCATATTGAAATGCTGAATAATTTTTTTTTTTTAACAAGGGGCTCTGTATTTTCATTCTGCACTGGACTACACGAATTACACAGTCAGGATAAGCGAGGCTGTATTACAGTGATAGTAAGTTCCTGAAAGTCTCGGTGGGTTTACAGAGCCAGCTTCTTTCTTGCTCATGCTCCTCATCCAGGAGCGCATTCCGTGCATCCTCATCACTCAGGACCCCAGTTGAAAGTCACTCATTTTGACCTGAGCTGTCACAATCCCCACACCAAGGGAAGAAAGCAAGTAGAACCGTGCACTTGTCTCTTCTGTTCACCCTTCTTTGTCCAGAGCAAATTACGTGGCCTTATGTGACATCAAGGGGAGGGGAAGTTCCTTCCTGTACCTGGAAACCTGAGGGCCAGGGTCGCTGGTGAACCCAGCCAGCACCATCACAGAAGACAAAGTGCCTACTGGCACCTGCTGTTTGCAAGCCACCCTTTAGAGGAACACATTTAAAGATTTCAGATCTCTCCTAAAGCAAAACCAAATTATCTGAATGTAAAATCCCTTCTCTTTTAAAAGATGTCCTTCATTCTCTTCTTTTCTAACTACTTCAAGATCCCCTTGACCGTCATCCTCCCTGGGGATGGAGCACATGCTGAGAAAGCGGGTGTTGCGGCAGCAGGATTAAACCCTTCCTCGCCGAATGGAGACACTTCAGCCGCTGTTGCTGACTCCTTCATTCCACTTTCTCAAAATTGAAATACTGCTCCTTCATTTTTCTGATTGCAAAATACAAGTGCAATTGTTATAACACATCCCCCGAAAATGAAAAACTATAAAGGTAACATGCAAAGTAGTAAAATCAGTAGCAATCCCACTCCTCACTGTTAAGATTTTGTCTTTCTAGGCTTAGGATACATCACCACACTTGGAAAATTTTAAGTGTTAATATTATTATACATATTCGTTAGTAAATATTATTAATTAAATGCTATATCATGGGAATGTGTGTGATAAATACACTTAGAAGAATATCTTAGAATTGCATCAGGGGATAATCATCTGATTGTTGTAGTTGTTGTTGCTTAGTTGCTCAGTAGTGTCCAACTCTTTTGCAGCCCCATGGACTGTAGCCTGCCAGGCCCTCTGTTCATGGGATTTTCCAGGCAAGAATACTGGGCTGGGTTGCCATTTCCTTCTCTGGGGGATCTTCCTGACCCAGGGATCAAACCTGCATCTCCTGCACTGGCAGAAGGTTTCTGTACCACTGAGCCACAGGGAAGTCCAATCATCTGCTAAGCCATCACGCACATCTGCTGCTGCTGCTGCTGCTGCTGCTAAGTCACTTCAGTCGTGTCTGACTCTGTGCAATCCCATAGACGCCAGCCCCCCAGGCTCCCCTGTCCCTGGGATTCTCCAGGCAAGAACACTGGAGTGGGTTGCCATTGCCTTCTCCAACGCATGAAAGTGAAAAGTGAAAGTGAAGTCTCTCAGTCGTGTCCGACTCTTCACGACCCCGTGGACTGCAGCCCACCAGGCTCCTCCGTCCATGGGATTTTCCAGGCAAGAGTACTGAGTGGGGTGCCATCGCCTTCTCCGCAAGTACATCTGGAAGGATTTATTACCAGTGTCCTCCAGTTCCCAGCTACAGGTCCTGGAGGCGATCACTTGGCAGTTGTTATCATTCCAGAAATACTCTGTGCATATATAAGCAAACACATGGACTGTTTCTTTCCCCCAAATTGCTGCATTCTGTATATATACATTGTTTTAATTGCTGTCTAGTGTTTCTCTTGTGTCTCCTGCATTGGCAGGCAGATTCTTTACCACTAGCAAAGCCTGGGAAGCTCTCCAGTTCACCAGTGAATCATAATTTGTTGCATGCGGTTGGTAGAAAACCCACCTGCCAATGCAGGAGACTCAAGAGACTCGAGTTTGATCCCTGGGTTGGGAAGATCCCCTGGAGGGGGACATGGCAACCCACTCCAGTATTCTTGCCTGGGATGTCCCATGGACAGAGGAGCCTGGCAGGCTACAGTCCATGGTGTCACAAAGAGTCGAACACAACTGAGAAGACATACATTAAGACCTACAGATGAGGTTTTAATTTTTAAATTAACTTTTTATTGCCATTATATTGCTTTATGGTGGTACTGGTGGTGGTTTAGTTGCTAAGTTATGTCTGACTCCATGGACTGTACGCCACCAGGCTCCTCTGTCCATGGGATTTTCCAGGCAAGAATACTGGAGTGAGTTGCCCTTTCCTTCTCCAGTTGCTTTATAACATCATATAAGTTTCACATGTACATTATATTTCTTTTTTAATATAAGTCTCTATATTTTGATTGGAGGCTAATTACTTTACAGTATTGTATTGGTCTTGCCATATATGGACATGAGTCCGCCATGGGTGTGCGTCACAGGTGGGTTATATTTCTGCCTCTGTCTCCTGCAGCAGGCTCATCACTAACAACTTTTGCCCCACCCCCACCCCTGCCCCTTCTCCTCTGGTTTAACCTCTGCTCTGTTTCTATATCTGCAGTTTGTTTTTGTTCCATTCAGTTTGCTCATTAATTTCTCAAAATTTTTGCTTGTTCTTTATATTCCACATATGAGTGAAATTATATGGTACTTGTCTTTGTCTGCCGTGTTGATTTCCCTTTGCATAATCCCCTCAATATTCATACGTGTTTTAACAACACACATTTAACAACAACATTCATTCGTGTTTTAGCAGATGGCAAGATTTCAACTCTTTTGTAACTGGGTAGTAATCCTCCTGGATATGAGTGTATGTGCGTGTATATATGTACTCCGCATTTTCTTTATCCATTCATCCATTGATGGCTGCTAAGGGGTTTTCAGACCTTGGCTATTGTAAAGAATGCTGCAGTGAATATAGGAGCACATATATCTTGTCATGGCACCCACTCCAGTACTCTTGCCTGGAAAATCCCATGGACGGAGGAGCCTGGTGGGCTGCAGTCCATGGGGTCTCGAAGAGTCGGACATGACTGAGCAACTTCACTTTCACTTTTCACTTTCGTGCATTGGAGAAGGAAATGGCAACCCACTCCAGTGTTCTTGCCTGGAGAATCCCAGGGACGAGGGAGCCTGGTGGGCTGCCATCTATGGGGTCGCACAGAGTCGGACACGATTGAAGCGACTTAGCAGCATATCTTGCCAAATTACTGTTTTTGTGTTATTTTGAGAAAGACCCAGCAGTGGGATGGCTGGGTCATATGGCAGCTCTACCCTTAATTTTTTGAGGAATCTGCATACTTTTTTCCCTGAGGCTGCACCAGTTTACATTCCCACCAACAAGGTAGAAGGGTTCCCTTTTGTACAACTTCCTTCATAACTCTTGTTATCTTTTGCCTTTTGGATAACAGCCTTTCTCACAGGCTGGAGGTGGTGTCATACTGTGATTTTAATTTCCATTTTCCTAATAATTGCTCTGTTGAACATCTTTCCATGTGCCAGTTGCCCATCTGTATGTCTTCTTTGGAAAAATATCTACTCAGCTCTTCTGTTGATGTTTTAATCCACTCATTTGCTTTTTTTTTTTTTGCTTTGTTTTTGTGTTGTATGAGTTCTTTATATATTGTGGATATTAGTCCCATATGAGATACACGATTTGCAGATATTTTCTCCATTCAGTAGGTTGTCTGCTCATTTTGTTGAAGGTTTCCTTTGCTATGCAAAGACGTTTTAGTTTGGTGTAGTCCCTCCCACTTGTTTATTTTTGCTTTTATTTCCTTTGCCTGAGGAGACATACCTAGAAAGACATTGCTAAGACTGATGTTTGGAGAAGGAAATGGCAACCCACTCCAGTGTTCTTGCCTGGAGAATCCCAGGGACGAGGGAGCCTGGTGGGCTGCCATCTATGGGGTCGCACAGAGTCGGACACGATTGAAGCGACTTAGCAGCATATCTTGCCAAATTACTGTTTTTGTGTTATTTTGAGAAAGACCCAGCAGTGGGATGGCTGGGTCATATGGCAGCTCTACCCTTAATTTTTTGAGGAATCTGCATACTTTTTTCCCTGAGGCTGCACCAGTTTACATTCCCACCAACAAGGTAGAAGGGTTCCCTTTTGTACAACTTCCTTCATAACTCTTGTTATCTTTTGCCTTTTGGATAACAGCCTTTCTCACAGGCTGGAGGTTGTCTTACTGTGATTTTAATTTCTGTTTTCCTAATAATTGCTGTGTTGAACATCTTTCCATGTGCCAGTCACCCATCTGTATATCTTCTTTGGAAAAATATCTACTCAGCTCTTCTGTTCATATTTTAATCCACTCATTTGCTTTCTTTTTTTTGCTTTGTTTTTGTGTTGTATGAGTTCTTTATATATTGTGGATATTAGTCCCATATGAGATACACGATTTGCAGATATCTTCTCCATTTAGTAGGTTGTCTGCTCATTTTGTTGAAGGTTTCCTTTGCTATGCAAAGACGTTTTAGTTTGGTGTAGTCCCTCCCACTTGTTTATTTTTGCTTTTATTTCCTTTGCCTGAGGAGACATACCTAGAAAGACATTGCTAAGACTGATGTCAAAGGATGTTTTCTTCCAGGAGTTTTTTGGCTTCAGGTCTTATATTCAGTTCTTTAATCCATTTTGAATTGATTGGTGTGAGATAATGGTGTTTTTTTTTTTTCCTGCGTGTAGCTATACAGTTTTCCAAGCACCATATATTGAAGAGACTGTCCTTTCTCCACTTTATGTGCTTTGCTCCTTTGTCATAAATTATTGTCCTTACACGTGTGGCCTTATTTCTCAAATCTGTTCCATTGATCTATGTATCTGCTTTTCTGCCCAAACCATACTATTTTGATGACTATGCTTTATAATGTAGTTTAAAATCAGGGAATGTGATACCTCCAGCTTTGTTCTTTTTTTCTCAGAATGGATTTGGCTGTCTGGGGTCTTCTGTGGGTCCATATAAATTTTAGACTTTTTTTGTTCTTTTTCTGTGAAAAATGTCCTTGGGATTTTAGTAGGGATTGCAGTGAATCTGTAGCTTGCTTTAGGCAATATGGACATTTTAACTGTCTTAATTCTTCTGATCCTTGAATGCAGACTATCTTTCCATTTATTTGTCTTCTTCAATTTCCTTCAATAATGTCTTACAGTTTTCAGTGTACAGGTCTTTCACTGCTGTGCTTAAATTTATTCCTAGGTTTTTAATTCTTCTTGTTGCTGTTGTAAATGAGACTGTTTTCTTAATTTCTCTTTCTAAAAGCTCATTGTTATTGTCTATAAATGCAACGGATTTTTGTATGTTGACTTTGTACCCTGCAACACTGCTGAATTTGTTTATTATTTCTAATAGCTTGTTGGTGTAATCCTTAGGGTTTTCTATATATAAAATCATGTAATCCACAAATAGTGACAATTGTACTTCTTCCTTTCCAGTTTGGAGGTCTTTAATTTCTTTTTCTTGCCTAACTGCTCTGGCTAGTACTTCCAATACTATGCTGAATAAGAGAAGTAATAGTGTACCTCTTTGTCTTGTTCTTGATTTTAGAGGAATAACTTTTAGTTTCTCACCATTGAATATGATGTTAGCTCTGGGTTTGTCATGTATGGCCTTTATCATGATAAGATACATACTGTCTAAACCCACTTTATTGAGAATTTTTTTCATAAATAAGTGTTGAATCTCATCTACTGTCTTTTTCTGCACCTACTGAGATGATCGTATGTTTTGTAATCTCCCATTTTATTAACGCGGTGTATCACATTTATTTGAAGATGTTGAACCATTCTTGGATCCCTGAAATAAATTCCAGTTGATCATCATGCATGATACTTTTAATGTGTTGTTGCTAATATTTTGTTGAGAATTTTTGCATCTTTATTCATTGGAAATACTGGCCTGTGTTGCCTTTATCCGGTTTTGGTATCAGAGTGATATTGGTCTTCTAAAATGATTTACAAGTGTTCAGTCCTCTTCAATTCTCTGAAAGAGTGTGAAAAGAATAGGTATTAAATGTGCTTTGAAAGTTTGATAGAATTTACTTGTGAAGCTGTCCGGTCCTGGATGTTTCTTTTAGGGGGAAGTTTTGGACTATAGTTTCCATCTCAATCCTGCTTATTAGTCTATTCAAATTTTGGGTTTTTTTTTTATGATTCAGTCTTCAAAGGTTGTATGGTTCTAAGAATTTGTCCTAGAAGAAATGGACAGATTTGTGCGTCCTCTGTTTTTCTTTGTTTAGTTACTTTAGGTGTAAGGTTGAATTGTTTATTTGAGATGATTTTTGTTCCTTGAGGTAGGCTTTTATTGCTACAAAAGGTCTTAATACTACTTTTCCTGCATCTCATAGATTTTGCTATGTTGTGTTTTCATTTTTATTTGTCTTCAGGCAATATTTTATGTCTCCTTTGGTGTCTTCGTTGACCCAAAAGTTGTGCAGAAGAATGTGGTTCCGTCCCCACCTGTTTGTTCCATGCGTGCTTGAGCAGAATGCGTATTCTGCTTGGCAGGCGGATTCCTTCCCCCGGCACCACCTGGGAAGCCCGAGCGCGGCTCCACCAGCTTTCCTTGGGCTGCCATTCGCTCAGAGTATTGTCTTCCACCTCTTCGCGTTCAGTCTATGCCTGTCTTTAGAGCGGAGGTGTGTCTCCTGGAGGCAAGCATAATAGTCGGGTCTTGTTTTTTAATCCAGCCGGCCACTCTGTGTCTGTTAACTGACGAACTCAATCTGTTTACATTAAGCGTGATCAGGACCTAGTACTACAGTTTTATCTTTTTTTTAATTTTTTTCTGGTTGCTCTATAGCTCCATTATTCCTCTCCCTTGTTTTTATGTCCTCCATTCTGGATTGGTGATTTTCTGTGACGTCTTTCTCCATTTCCTCTTTTTTATGTTTTGGGTCGTGCTCTAGATTTATGTTTTGTGGTAACCATGAGGCTTGTATGAAACGTCTTATAGGTAAAATAGTTATTTTTCTGGTGCGGGCATCTTATTTTCACTTACCTTTTTGAGTTCTGCTCTTTTCATCTTCCCCTGTTGTGTTTTTGCTATCTCAAATTATCTCTTTTTTATACTGTGACCTGTTTTTCCAAATTGAAGTAGCTGTGGTTATTTTTTCTGCTTTTTCTTCCATTAATCTTTATGTGATAATAAAGTGTTTTAAAAACCTACTCTGATAAAGAGCTGCAGTTTTCTGATTTCTTCCTGTCTATTTATCACCTTACTCAGAATTTTCTGCATTTTGCCTCTTTGTTTCTGCTAAAAGAGGTCCTTTCAACATTTTTTTGTAAGACAGTCTAGTGTTGATGAACTCCTTCAACTTTTTTTGCCTGAGAAAGTCTTTATTTCACCATCACATCAGAATGCTATGACTTTGCTATGGAGAATTCTTGGCTGACAGTTTTTAATCTTTTAACTTTTGAGAATGTCATTCCATTCTCTCTTGACTCATAGAATTTCTGCTGAGAAATCTGCTGATGGTCTAATAGGGATTCCTTTGTAAGTTACTACCTTTTTTGTTCTGACTGCCTTTAAAATTATTTTTCTCACTGACTTATACTATGTCTTGGAGGTCTTTTGTGTTGATGTAATTAATTGTTCTCTTAGCTTCATGCACTTATGTATCCAATTCCTTTCCTAGATTTTGGAAGTTCTCAGCTATTATTTCTTTAAATAAACTCTGTTCTTTTCCTTCTCTTTTCCTTCTGGAGTGCCCATTACCCTCATCTTCCCCTTTTCTAGAAGAATCAAATAACTCTCATAGAATTTCTTCATCTTTTTATATTTTACTTCTTTTCCCCTTCCTGTTATTATTCAGTTACTTAGTTGTGTCCAGCTCTTTGGAATCCCTTGGACTGCAGCACGCCAGTCTTCCCTGTCCTTCACTATCTCCCTGAGTTTGCTTAAACTCATGTCCATTGAGTCAGTGATGCCATCCAGCCATCTCATCCTCTGTCACTCCCTTCTCGTGCCCTCAATTTTTCACAGCATCAGGGACTTTTCCAGTGCATGGGCTCTTCACATCAGGTGGCCAAAGTATTGGAGCTTCAGCTTCAGCATCAGTCCTTCCAATGAATAGTCAAGCCTAATTTCCTTTAGGATGGACTGGTTGGATCTCTTTGCTGTCCAAGGGACTCTCAAGAGTCTTCTCCAGCACCACAATTCAGAAGCATCAATCCTTCAGCTCAGCCTTCCTTATGGTCCAACTCTCACATCCCCACATGACTACTGGAAAAACTATAGCTTTGACTAGATGAACCTTTGTTGACAAGGTGCCATCTCTGCTTAATACACTGTCCAGGTTTGTCATAGCTTTCCTTCCAGGGAGCAAGCGTCTTTTAATTTCATGGCTGCAGTCACTGTCCACAGTTATTTTTGAGGCCAAGAAAATAAAGTCTATCACTGTTTTCACTTTTTCCCCATCTCTTTGCCATGGAGTAATGGAACTAAATGCCACAATCTTAGTTTTTTTAATGTTGAATGTAAGCCAGCTTTATCACTCTCCTCTTTCAGCTTCATCAAGAGGCTCTTTACTTCCTCTTCAGTTTCTGCCATTAGGGTAGTCATCTGCATATCTGAAGTTATTGATATTTCTCCTGGCAATCTTGATTCCAGTTTGTGATTCACCCATCTTGGCATTTCACATGATGTACTCTGCACTGCATTTATGTTAAATAAGCAAAATGGCAATATACAGCCTTGACGCAGTCCTTTCCCAATTTTGAGTCAGTCCATTGTTCCATGTCTGTTCTAAGTGTTGCTTCTTGACCTGCATACAGGTTTCTCAGGAGGCAGGTAGATGGTCTGGTATTCCCATCTCTCTAAGGATTTCCCAGTTTGTTGTGATCCACACAGTCAAAGGCTTTTGCGTAGACAACTTGTATCATTTCTAGGTTTCTCTCTTCAAGCTCATTAACTCCTTCTTTCATCTGGTCTGATCTGTTTCCAATGCTTTCTAATGCATTCTGGAGAGGGCAATGGCAACCCACTCCAGAACTCTTGCCTGGAGGCTCCCATGGACAGAGGAGCCTGGTGGGCTGCAGTCCATGGGGTCACTGGGAGTTGGACATGACTGAGCGACTTCACTTTCACTTTTCACTTTCATGCATTGGAGAAGGAAATGGCAGCCCACTCCAGTGTTCTTGCCTGGAGAATCCCAGGGATGGGGGAGCCCAATGGGCTGCCGTCTGTGGGGTCGCACAGAGTCGGACACGACTGAAGCGACTCAGCAGCAGCAGCTAATGCATTCTTCACAGCACTTATAGTCATCTTCAGCTCCAGAATTTCTGCTCAGTTCTTTTTAAGAGTTCCAGTTTCTTTGGTAAAGTATTCCTTCCATTCACTAATTTTATTCCTGAG
The DNA here is from genome assembly GCA_006408675.1 of Madoqua kirkii. Classification (NCBI taxonomy): domain Eukaryota; kingdom Metazoa; phylum Chordata; class Mammalia; order Artiodactyla; family Bovidae; genus Madoqua; species Madoqua kirkii. The sequence goes on along the minus strand of SJYC01004017.1, from coordinate 9,003 downwards.
CTCATTTATCTGCCTTTCTGAGTTTTCTGGTAGCTCATTGAGCTTCTTTGTAACAGTTATTTTAAATTCTCCATCAGGTTGCGATATTCTGTGACTTTTAAATTAGTTTCTAAAGAATTACCGTTTTCTCCTTGTTGTACAGCGTTACTGTGGTTCTTCATCGTATTTGGTAACTAGCAAACACCTTTCTCCTCCATTCTAACTTGCAACGGATCGAAAGTTAGAGACCTTTCTTTCTTTTGTCTCCCAGTAGGCGGCACTGTGGCGCAGGTGTGTAGTTTCTCTCCCCCAAGCTGTGTCGGGATATATTCGACAGTCAGCATTTCCACCCTTCATTGCCGCTGTCAGAGGTGTCAGCACCGCCCCACACACACACACACTTACACACACACACTTACACACACACACCGCCGTCATCCCCCAGGGCAGGCGGTGCCCAGCTGCTTGCGGTGTCAGGAGCACTGTGCGGCGGGCTCTCCCAGCCTGGGCGGGGCATCACGCGGGCACTTCTGCCGTGTCCGGGGTTTCGAGGTCTGTGGGCTCCGCTACAGGTGGGGTGCAGGGGGCTAGCGTTGTGGGTGCCTCCATGGCTGAGGGACAGGGGCCCCAAGTTCCGCAGCTGCTGCCTGGTTACCCGCAGCCGTGGGCTCCACTCCCAGGAGGCTGGGGTTGCGTGTGCCACCTCCTCTGCTGATGCTGAGTTCTTTGGGGCTGTGGGCTCTGCTGTCCGCCAGGACCGTGTCCTCTGTATTCCAGTCCACCCACCTTTGGACGTGCAGAAAGATGGGGCCGTCTGGCATCCTGGTGTGTTTGGCAGGGGCACTTTCGTTGCCTTGTTACACCTGCTCGGTGCAGACGGGAAGGGAGAGACAGGGAGTACCTCACTGCATCCTGGAGGCTATCACTTCCTCCTCGCCCCCAGCTCTATGGGGTTTTTTTGCTGTTATAAGCAATGTCACAAAAATATTCTCATGCATAAAGCTCTTTGTATTTATCTGCTTACTTCCTTAGAACACATTAACAGAAGTGAAAACATTTGCTGGTTATTAAAGATTACTACAAATAGGTGTCATTTTAATCACTATATAATATTGCATTGATGGACCTATATAAAGCATAGTTACTTGCTTATTTGATAAATTTTTCATAATTTTTTGGAGAGGTCACTTACTAGCTATTCTGAAGAGTAACTGAAATAATCCTTTCAAAAGTATTTTGTAAGTTCATATAAGTAGAAGTATTTATTTGCGTTATTTTATTAAGAAACAACAATAATAAAGTGATACAACTGCCATATGTTAATTTCACATCCCAGTGAGCACAGTACTATAAGGAGAGGCGTGTGCGTGCATGCTAAGTCACTTCATCCGTGTCTGACTTTGTGAGACTCTGTGGATTATAGCCCGCCAGACTCCTCTGTCCATGGGATTCTCCAGGGAAGAATACTGGAGTGGGTGCCCGTGCCCTCCTCCGGGGATCGAACCCATGTCTCTTACGTCTCCTGCAGTGGCAGGCAGCTTCTTTACCTCCAGCACCACCTAGGAAGCCAAGGAGAGGCATAATGCATTTGAATAACAACATGCAGCTGTGGAACTAGAGGGTGACAGCCACATGCTTTATTTTGCCCAAGACAGGCCAGCGTTTATGCCTATTTATTCTGGAGTCTTTGCTATCATGCTCCCTTTCATTCTCAGAATCGTGCTCTTAAACAGAAACTCGTGTGGCCATCGTGCACTCAGTTATTCATGTCCTACTCTTTGCAGCCCCATGAACCATAGCCCACCAGAGTCCTCTGTCCACGAGATTTCCCAGGAAAGAATACTGGAGTGGGTTGCCATTTCCTACTCTAGGGGATCTTCCCCACTCAGGGATCAAACATGAGTCTCTTGCATCTCCTGCATTGGCAGGTGGATTCTTTACCACTGGGCCCTGCAGAAAGCCCCATGGCTGTCCTGCTTGTGAGTGAATGAACCGTGTCCCAGATCTTGGAAAAGGCGTCCTTAATCTGTCCATTGATGCTGTCGTTGCTTTGTCTTCAGAAGAGCTAAGACAGGATACATTGCAAGTTATCTTTGTTAGTGCACGTTGCCGTGGTATAGTCCTGGAGAAGGAAATGGCCACCCACGCCAGTCTTCTCGCCTGGAGAATCCCGTGGACGGAGGAGCCTGGTAGGCTGTAGTCCATGGGGTTGCTGAGGGTCAGACACGACTGAGCTACTTCACTTTCACTTTTCACTTTCATGCATTGGAGAAGGAAATGGCAACCACTCCAGTGTTCTTGCCTGGAGAATCCCAGGGATGGGGGAGCCTGGTGGGCTGCCGTCTATAGGGTCGCACAGAGTCGGACGCGACTGAAGTGACTTAGCAGCAGCAGCATGCATTCTAACAATGACTCATATTTTTTCATTTGTCATGCAGAAAGATAGAAATCATTCTTTAAAGCATTCTGTATAAAACACCAAACACTGTACCCTTTCTCATGTTCTGTAATCGCTCCCAAAATGGAGTCAGATAAGGTGATAATTTGCTCCTCTCTGCCGCAGACACATGAAAGAGGGACCGTCTCCGTCACCTTTGCTCATTAACCTCAGACTAAATAAAACTCCCAGCCACTTTCTCATCACCAGTACAAGCTGCCGTTAGCCTGCAAGAAGTGTCACTGGACGTGTTTTACATTTCTGAAAGCCAAATAATGTCGTTTGGAAATGCCTGGTAGGAAATTCCACGAGAACAACCTTCTCTGATAATTAACCACACTGGTGAGTTAAAGGCTGTTGGCTTTTCCTCAGGATACCTCACTATCCAGCAGCATCCAAGTTAATTAACAGACATGATGCCCACTTCCTTGCTGGCCTCACTGCCTAATTAGAACTGCATGTGTTGGTTTGCATCAAAGCCGTGCTGCCTCGGCCCACCCCCGTTATTCTGTCAGCACTTCCCATAGGCGGGCGCTGGGCCTCTGTTCCCTTCCTTTTCATGCCAGATAACTTCTTCACAGAGGGTGGGAGACGGTGAGGCATGGTCTCGTTTCACTGTCGTTATGGAATGGCCCAGTCAGAGCCGAAGAGAGTGGAAATCGCACACTAATTTCGGCACGTATCTGGTGTTCTCGGAAATTGATCGCTGTGTGACTAAATTACAAGTGCCAAGGAAACAATCAGTGAGACCTTCTGCCTCCGGGCAGCCCTGGCGTCCCCCACAACTGTCCTTTCCCCGGCAGCCACTTCTAATGGCCCTTTTAATCCCAGTCCTCAGCAGCGGGGACCCTCAGTAACATCTCATGCTTTTAGAAAACAATGCGATCATGCATTGGAGACCTAAATTTTGGATTTTCTCAGGATAAAGCGTTTGAAGTGTTTGGGTTCTGCATTTGAGCTGGTGTCTCTGAAAACATATCCCAGTGCCACTTGTAAATTAGTGGTCTCACAAATAAGCCTTAAAGGGGAAAACGCAGCTCAATTCCTTGAATTAGGGTTTTTTCCAAAGATGTGTCCAAAGCAGTGACTTTCTTCTTTAGAATCTCATCTTTTAATATAAAACATCAAACACCAGGGCTTCCCTGGTGGTTCAGATGGTAAAGAATCTGCTGCAACACAGAAGACGTGGGTTCAATCCCTGGATTGGGAAGACCCCCTGGAGGAGGGCATGGCAACCCACCCCAGTATCCTTGCCTGGAGAATCCCATGGACTGAGGCCCGCCAGGCTCCTCAGTCCATGGGGTCACAGAGAGTCCAGCGTGACTGAGCAGCTCACACACATCAGACTCCCAGTAATGGATTTGCTAACTGTTTTGTTCTATGGACCCTTTGGCAGCTTGATGAGAACTTCAGACATTATCCTTGAATGTGCTCAGTCCCTCAGTGGCGTCTGACTCTTTGCGGCCCCATGGACTGTAGCCCACCACGCTCTGCTGTCCATGGGGTTTTTCAGGCAAGAATACTGAGGTGGGGTTCCACTTCCTACTCCAGGGACTCTTCCTGACCCAAGGATGGAACTCATGTCTCCTGCATCTCCTGCACTGCCAGGCAGATTCTTTCCCACTAGCGCCACCTGGGCATCATCCTTGAATAATATGTGCTAAAGGCACAGAATTAAATACATCAAATTCAAAAGAAATCTAGCCTTCAAGACTCATCTCAGGTATCATTACCACCCAAAAACCTTACCTGAGTCCCCAGATAAGGCTCAGTACCTCCCATCTGCATCCCATAGCCACCTGCATTTAAAAACATTGTACTGAAATTATTTTTATGTCTTCCCCATTGGACTATTAGCTTATGGAAAGAAGCCTGTCTGATTAATCATCATGCCATATGCCCCGCGCATAGGGAAAGTTGGGAAATATTGTTCGACTGAACTCATCTGAAGTTAATAATTTATGTGCTCTCTGTGGGCTGGAATTGTGTCTGTACTATATTATTATATACAGTATTTATATCACAGACCACACTTCATAATATTTATTGATGAATAAATAAATAAATTGTAGTCAAGACTGAGGGCATAGATGGAAGAAGGCTCTCAAAATGCCTCTCTCGGTACATTTAAAAAGACAACTATTTATCAGCACAAATGTTACCCTCAGCAGCGGGACACTGATGAGCAGTAATGAAAGAGGCTGCCTAATCCACAGGCAACACTAAGAGGGGGAAAATGAAATCAGTGACTAACAAGTGTCATTTCCGGGACACAGCACACTCCACAGAGAGAAAGTCAGCTTATATATGAGGTCTCAGATGCAGGCAAGAGCTCCAGATGTATGTCTCTTCGCTGGATTCTATTCCTGGACTCTAAGAAGAATACTTTACTTCTGCAAACAGGAAAAGAAGAATAAGAATCCAGCATTGTCTAACTTTGCTGTCACAGAAAGGAAGCAGCTTATACGTGAGACTGAAAACCACATTCTCACTGAGAGGACCCTGAGGTTCCTCTCTGTTTTGTGCAGTACTGATACTCGATAGCTTTGAAATGCATCTATCACTCACGTGTCAGAAGGCCTCTCCTCGGTGTCTTGGTATTTCTGTGTTTCTGTGTAAATGTCTGCTGTAGCAACATGGCTGCATACTGCTTTAAGGCTAGGCCTCGTCTTTCTCTGGGGGCTTCCCAGGTGGCTCAGCGGTAAAGAATCCGCCTGCCAGTGCAGGAGACACAGGTTCGATTCCTGGATCAGGAAGATCCCCTGGAGGAGTAAGTGGCAACCTGCTTCAGTGTTCTTGCCTGGGAAGTCTCATGGACAGAGGAGCCCGACGGGCTGCAGTCCATGGGGTCCCAGAGAGCTGGACGCGACTGGGCACACATGCGGTCGTGATGGCATCTTACTCTGAGAGTGTTCCTCACCGCGAAGAATTGCACATCTCAGAGATGCGCGACTTATCTTTTAATATGCAAACTGCACTTCCAAATCCCAATATACACAGCCTCTGGGTTAGCCAAGTTAAGTAGAACTGTTTAAACTTCTGCCTAAACAGATTAGAGTGGATGAGTGCAAAAATGCAAACTAACTAAAGATAAAACTTTAAAATATTTTCTATATTCCCACAGTAACAAAAAGAACAAGTCAAACAGGATATATATTTCTAGGAATTATTAAAACCCATCCATGATCTGAACTAAATGAACAACATTACTAAAAGAGGATAAAAGATCTGTAGATGCTTTTAACACCGGCAGGGCAATAGGAAAAGAAGAAATCTGCCACAGAGGAAGGGAGAAGGTGGCCGAACTCTTAAAGGACATTGAATAGATACATCTGGTCTGAAGAGATAAAGTAGAATCTGAAGATGCTCCAGTCAAAAAATGAATCTGAACCCATCAGGAATGACTTTGCCAGAGACTAGGATCCAAGCTGGAGAACAAGAGACGTCTCTAGCAGGCGTTCCAGGCCATCACAGAGTACACGGCAGCAGCTTCCAAAGGTCAGGGGCAGAGCAGAGCTAAGAGAAATAGCAGTATGCAACCTGGGCCTTCACTTGGTGCCCCAGAATGGCCCTTCAGAGGCTGGGCCAGGGTGGCAAAGTGTGGATCTTCTGTGGCACAGAAAGTCAAGCACAGCTCATGGGAGAAAAGATATTCTCTACAGTGGTAAAAAAAGTTCTGCATCAGGGCTTAAAGCAGAGCGAGATCTCCTATGGTTAGGGAAGCTGGAGGGACTCCCTGACAGTGGTTAGGACGCCAGCGGTTAAGACTCTGTGCTTCCAATGCGAGGGACGTGGGCTCGATCCCTCATCAGGAAACTGATCCCATGTGCTGTTGTGGCCCAACCTCTCCAAAGAGAAAAGCTAGAGTCTAGGCTGCGAAGAATAGAGCGATTTCTAGAGGTTCGCCATGCTCAGATCCAAAGCCCTGCTGAAGGAAGAGGCCTGATCCTTCCCCTGAGAACATTTGAAGTGATGGTGAACTGCATCCAGCTAAAGACTGCAGCGAAGCGCGGCTCCACCTCAGTTACAGGTTAATTTGACTCAACTCTCCACACGATTTGAAAGGAAAAGAGGCATTCCCTCTTCTGGGAGTAAGTGTGGTTTAATTTGGTCTCTTTTATACACAGATGTCTGGCATAAAATTTTTAAAATTATGCAGAATTCAAGGAAGCATGAAGATGTGCTCCGTAGTCAAGGGAGGAAATAGTCAGAAGAAGCAGAACCACCCACAGAAATGAAGAGTACTGGGCACAAACTTAAGAATAACTGTAATCATTGTAAAGCATATTTTAAATAATGGAAACAATGCATTGTTTAAACAGGGCATTTAAACAGGGATGAAAGCCATGAAAAAGTACAAGTCAGAAATGCTAGGGAAAAAAAAAATGTTATCAGGATTGCCTAAGTGTTTCAATGGGTTAATAAAAGACTGAACAGCAAGGCAGAGTAGTAGTGATCTTGAAAGGACGTTGGTGTAAACTGTTCAAACAGAATCACAAAGTGTGAAAAAGTGGAGATTAAATAGAGCACCCAGTATCCTCAAGACAACATCAGACAGTCCAACACACATAACTGGAATCCATGCAAGAAGCAAAAGGAAGAATGGGGTAAAAGAGATATTTGAAGACATAAGAGTTGACATTTTTCCAAAATTGATGAAAATATTAAACCACACATTCAAAAAGCACAGTGAATTCCAACTAGGATCAGTACAAAGAAAACCCTACATAAGCAAATCATAGTCAAAGTGCTGAAATTCAAGATGAGATAATTTTAACATCTGACAGAGGAAAAAAGATTCATCACATGCAGGAGAACGGTGATGAGAATGAGTCTGACTTCTCCTTCGAAAATAATGGAGGCCAGGAAACAAGAAAATGACATTGTAAAATACTGACAGAAAAACTGCCACACTAATATCTAGCAAATCCCTGGACGGCATCACCCACTCAATGGACGAGAGCCTGAGCAGCCCCAGGAGACAGTGAGGGCCAGGCACCCTGGTGGGCCTCAGAGAGTCAGATGCGACTCAGCAACCAAACAGCAACACGACAGCAAAAATAAAAATAAGGGCAAAAACAATGACATTTTCAGGCAGATGAAAGCCTGATAATTCATCTCCAGCAAACTAGCAGCAGGAGCTGTGGAAATGAAGATTAGCTGTGAGATGATTTAAAAAGAAAACACTAACATGAAGGAGTTGTCATTACCAAGACAAGCCAGAAAACTTGTCACCCCTCGAGGTGAGCCGTGGCAGGAAGCGAGCCACTCCCACAAGGGTAGTCAGTGGCGCCTTGAGGCGCCACAGCCTGAAGCAGACTCCAGCCCAGCAGGTCCTGGCTGCATGAATGAGGACTGATATTCTAAAACCCTTGTCCCTGTTGCTGCCACCTTCCACAGGTTCCACAGTGCTTGAGTCAGTGATTGAAGAGCTCTAAGAGACCACAAACGCTTTCCTGGTGGATCAGAGGGTAAAGCATCTGACCACAATGCCGGAGACCCAGGCTCAATCCCTGGGTCAGGAAGATCCCCTAGAGAAGGAAATGGCAACCCACTCCAGTACTCTTCCCTGGAGAATCTTATGGATGGAGGACCCTGGTAGTCCATGGGGTTGCAAAGAGCTGGACACAACTGAACGATTTCACTTCACTCACTTTTAAAGTAACAGTTCTACAGTGGAGTTTCTGATAATCTTTCTGATAAGAGATCACAAACATTTGGCCTTTAACAGAAGAGTTTCTGTTTGTGGGAGCTGAGAGATTGAAATTTTCTGTATCTAGATATAAAAATGATCAGAAAAAACATATAGGGACTTCCCTGGTGGTCCCTGCCTAAGACTCTGCACACCCAATGCAGGGGGCCTGGGCTCGATCCCTGGTCCCGGAACTAGATCCCACTAAGAGCTCCAGTGCTGCAACGAAAGGCCCTGAGTGCTGCACAGAAGACAGAAGATCCTGCACGCCACAGCTAAGACCAAATAAATAAATAAAAACAAATATTGAAAATAAAAAGCACATCCCTCAGATCTCAGTAGCTGATATCTTCAAAAAGTGGTGGTGTTCAGTCACTGAGTCTTGTCCTACTCTGAAACCCCATGGACTGCAGCATGCCCAACTTCCCAGTCCCTCACTATCTCCCAGAGCCTGTTCAAACTCATGTCCGTTGAGTTGGTGAAGCCATCCAGCAATCTCATCCTCTGTCGTCCCCTTCTCCTGCCCTCAATCTTTCCCAGCATCAGGGTGTTTTCCAGTGATTTGGCTCTTCACATCAGGTGGCCAAAGCATTGGAGCATTACCAGATCCCAGTACAGTCAATTCAAGATCAAGGAGAGGTGTGATAAAAATGGTCAATTTCAATGTATAATGTCTGCTTGGACTCAGTTGGCATCTAGAAAACATAATTCTACAACAGATTAGGTAGGTCTGTGCTCAGCAAGAATAAGCCCAGTAGAAGCGAAGAACAATCCTAAAAGCTGAGAAGGAGGTTCGTGCATCCTTGGTCATGGGGACAGGAAAGGGCCGGGGCTGTCTCTTATACACATCTAGATGTGTATAAGAGACAGCTCCTATGGTTAGTCAAGCTGGAGG
>SJYC01004016.1:0-10326 GCA_006408675.1 Madoqua kirkii | reverse complement strand
GGGGGGGGAGGTGGTGGTGGTCTGTAGAAGCACCAGCCTGAAGTCACACTGACAGGAAGTCGCGGTGACCAGAAGTCACCTTCACAGATGGTGCTGAAGCTGGATGCCTCAAGAGTTCCGCTGGGTGCAACATGCCTTTCTCCAATAATTCAGGGACCATCCCTGCTGGCGTGCTCACCCTGACCTTGAAACTCTTCAGTGCTCAGTTACTAATAACTTTAATTAGGCATCTTTTTAATATGTGCAGTATCGTGTTCAGTTGTATCCAGCTCTTTGCGACCCTCTGGACTGTAGCCACCAGGCTCCTCTATCCATGGGATTCTCCAGGCAAGAATACTGGAGTAGGTTGTCATGCCCTCCTTCAGGGGATCTTCCTGACCCAGGGATTGAACCCATGTCTCCTGCATTGCAGGTGAATTCTTTACCACTAAGCCACCTCGGAAGCCCCGAGTGGTATTTAGATAAATCCTTCCCTCTATGCCTTTCCCGGTACTTCTAATCTATTGTCACGTAACCTACACAGAACTTCTAACATCTGTGTATCCCCTCATTTATATCAAGTGCTCCACCTAACAAATAAACAAATTGAGCAAAAGATTTCTGAGGCCACAGAACATATTATCTGCCTCAGGCTACATGTGGCTAATGTGTACAAGAGACATTAGGCATCTTTGGAACAAAAATCATTGATTATTTCAAGAATGCCAAGTTTTGGATGCAAAACATATTCTACGTGTTTTATTGCTACCATTCTCTAGAGAATCAGAGTAATATTTGCCAGCTATAGAATGTTTTAGCACCAATTCTCAACTAATTCGGCTTATTTTTCAGCAAGTCAACCTCTACTAACGACATATTAAATTTTGATTCTTTTTTTTTTATATGATTACCCCAGGGAGACATTCAAAGTAGACCTCTTAATAAGGGTTAGCTATACTGCTGCTAGAACACCATGAGATGTCATTTCACTTGAGAGGATATTTTTCCAGAAAGATACACTTTAATGACTGGTCAAACATTCTAACCACCTTATCTTTGCTTTCGGCCATATAACTAATTTAGATAATCATTAGCTTCTAGGTAATGGAAGAGCATGTGCTGCGATATTAACTGAATACCAAATCAGGCCCCAAAATGCCTTCCCCTGTGGTTATCTCCGAGAAAAACACCAGCTCACAAACCAGAGAGAGCTGGAAGCTGGGTCTTTTACCGGGCATTGTGATTTACATTCAAAGGAGGTTGTATAAGTAAATGTTTAAATATAAGCAACTTTAGGCTCATTTTTGATCTGATCGCTCTAGAGTAGGAGTCGCAACCTTCAGGATCTAACACTTGATGATCTGAGGGGGAGCTGACATAATCAGAGAAATAAAATGGACAATAAATATAATGCGCTTGGATCATCCTGAAACCACCCCCCGCTCCAACCCAGTCCGTGGAAAAACTGTCTTCCACAAAACAATTCCCTGGTGCCAAAAAAGGTAGGGGACCTCTGCTCTAGAAAAGCTAGATCTGATTGTACTAGGGGACGGTCTGCAGATGCTGATGCTGTGCGTTGATGAAGACAGTGTTTAGGTCCTTGCTGTCGGCATCCCACCTCACCCCAGCCTTGATGCCGGTGACCGCCCCTTCCCCCACCAGCTTCCCTGGTACCCTTCTTGGTGCCCTGTCCAGCCCCCTTTCGATCCCATCTTCACAGTCCACATCACAGGCGCATCTTCTGCCAACCTTTCACTTCTGGTGTTTGCAAGGGGCCCATTCCTGGCCCTTCTCTCTTCTGAGATCGAGCCCTTCTTTGGGCTGCCTCATTTTTTCCTACGGTTCTGTGCCCTGTCTGTGGCGGATGTACCCAAGTCTAGTGCGGCCATTCTTGGCACTTCAGGTTGGCACTTCACATTTCCCACTGGTGCCTCCACTTGGAATTCTCATAAGCACCTCAAGTCAAAATATCCATTTGTTGTTCAGTTGCTCCGTCGTGTCCAACTCTTTTCTTCCCTATGGACTGAAGCACATCAGGCTTCCCTGTCCTTCACCATCTCTGAGTTTGCTCAGACTCATGCCCACTGAGTCAGTGATGCCATCCAGCCATCCAGATATCCACACTGGAACTCATTTTTCCATCTGTTCCATCACATACCTTCAGTCCTGCCCTGCCTCCTCATTTCTCAGTCTCCGCAATAAGCAGCACGTGTGATCGTCCCCAGGCTTATTCCAGACGCATCCCTAGTAGTGGATTGACTGCTGATGGATTCTAGCTAATAAATTTTTCTTACTTCCATCTACTCTTTCCTGTTTACTCAGGATTCCCCATCCTTTGCCTCACCTTCTGTAACAACCTGCTGTCTTCCTCCCTACAATGTGCTCCCCACTAATCAATCCTTTATATCCAGAGCTCTGCTCCTTCCTCTGAGCCAGTGGTCAACAAAACTCTTTGTCCTTCCCTGAGGACAAATTTGACCTTCAGCTCTGCTCTCAGGGGAGACCTGATGAAGATGGAATGTTGACTGAGCTAGTAGTCAGCAAGTGCTGATGAGAAAAATGACTCGTGATTGGTACATTGCATCTTGGCAGCTGAGACTGTGAATGAGCCAGAAGTGCCCAGTGGAGAAGCCACATGCTGTGGACTTCCCTGGATGTCCTGCTTGTTGAGGTAGAGGCTGCACCTCCTATAGCTTGGAGAATGTCCATGGATCTCTTACTGACATAGTTGGGGCTTAAGGCTTCTATCCAGATTGGCAACCTCCGTCACCATCCTGGTCTTGTTCCCTAACCTGAGGTCACTGAGGTTCAAGGAAATATCCTCTGATCCTCCCTGCTAGCATGCGGTTTCTTGTCCTGTATCCTTCTAAGTGGATCTGGTGACAAAGGTGGTGGTGGTTGTTGTTCAGTTGCTCAGTTGTATCTGACTCTTTGTGACCTCATGGACTGTAGCACACCAAGCTCCGCGGTCCTTCACCATCTCCTGGAGCTTGCTCAAACTCATGTCCACTGACCAGTGATTCCATCCAGCCATCCCATCCCCTGTTTCCCCCTTCTCCTCCTGCCCGCATTCTTTGCCAGCATCAGGGTCTTTTCCAATGAGTCTGCTCTTCACATCAGGTGGCCAAAGGATTGGAGCTTCAGCTTCAGCATCAGTCCTTACAGAGACTATTGAGAGTTGACTTCCTTTCGGATTGACCAGTCTGATCTCCCTTCAGTCCAGGGGATCCTCGAGAGGCTTTGCCAGCACCACAGTTTGAAAGCATCCATTCTTTGGTGCTGTCTTCTCTGTGGCCCAACTCTCACATCTGTGCATGACTTTTGGGAAAACCACAGTACAGTCACTCTCCCCTGTAGACACGTGGTGCCCATCAAGCCCTCCTCACCCGGACATAAATAATTCTCTCATTGCAACCACTGTAACTTCACAAAATAGCACAGATCACAGTTTTATCATCATTGTGCATGACTTTTGGGAAAACCACGTACAGTCACTCTCCCCTGTAGACACGTGGTGCCCATCAAGCCCTCCTCACCCGGACATAAATAATTCTCTCATTGCAACCACTGTAACTTCACAAAATAGCACAGATCACAGTTTTATCATCAACTTTGGTTGTATTACCTTCAAATTTGTATCCCACTCTAAGCAGAAAACTTCTTGAGAGCAGAATCGATTGCTCTTCATATTTGTTCCTACAGTTCCTTCTGTGCCTGCTTCACCCTGGGGGTACACAGTGACAGCTGAAGGACTGGGTGCATGTGCGGTTGAACTGAGGAGAGTGGGATCTATGATTTGATGGATAAAAGTACCCCTCACAGAAAGTCAGCAGCCATTCTCCTACCTAAACAGAACAGTGTCGCCGCACCATAAACTGCTTTCAATGATGTAGCTGTTTCTGCTGGCCCACTTCTGCCCCTGAAACCTCCCATGAGGGGCTAAGTTGTTGAAAGCCCTTGTTCAGTTGTGAAGGGGAAGGAGGCAAGAATAAAACGAAACTTAACCATTATAACTGTAGCAAAACATACCACATTAGCCCATTTCCTAGAACCCTGGAGAAATCTACTCATCAGTAGAAAGTTCCAAACAGAAGTGAGAAAGTTGGGGGAAACTGAGTTTCCGAGGGAGTCCCAGGGCAGATGGGCAAGAGTGGATCTCTGAGAGTCTGAACTCTGGCAGTCCCCGGAGAGTGCAGGCTGGAAGTTTCGGGCATTCCTATAAATAGATCAGAGATTCAGGAAATTCCCTTTCTCACAGTTTCCCTTCAAATCAGTACCCTGCCCTACATCCATGAGAAATGTTGGCTATATTTACAGTCAGACCCCTGATTTATTCCAACAAGTACATAACTTGAATCTTCTCCAAAAAAAATAAATAAATCTAAAACCAAATAGGTCATTTGTTTTGCACTATGTGTGTGCATGCAAAGTCATTTCGATCATATCCAACTCTTTGCAACCCCATGGACTGCAGCCCACCAGGCTTCTCTGTCCGTGGGATTCTCCAGGCGAATCCGGGCGTGGATTGCCTCGACCTCCTCCAGGGGATCTTCTCTGCCCAGGGGCTGAACCCAGGTCTTCTGTGTCTGCGGCATTGGCAGGCGGGTTCTTTACCACTAGCGCCACTCTATGCCAGAATTACTCCTCGCTTCACGTGCACTTCTGAGAATGTCTCATGATTAAGAGAGAGAGTTCGCCACCTCCTGTAGGTTGTGGACTGGCAGGAAGAGAGCCGCATAGACACACCTACCATCATTGGGTTTCCAGTGTTATTAACCAGGGGCACAATCTTGCTTGCGATGCTCGAGTCACCAGGGCTGGAGAGGGTCTCGCCATCTCACATTTGGACTCATCACCTCTGAAAATAGCCTCCCTTGGCCTCCAGGTCCCCACCAGGGTGCTGGACTGCAGGTGACACTATCTGAGCAGGGGAGGGGCTTGCCGGCTCTAGAAAGCTGCCTTATCGCTCCTAGGGGTGGCTGGCATTTTTTCAGTCCTGCCCCTGCTGCAGACAGACGAATAGGTTTGAGGTTATCTAAATAAGGATATTTACTGTGGCTTTAAAAAGACACCAAACTGGCTTTTGGTGATTATAAGGTTGAGACCAAAGCTGCAGTGAGTCACACTAACCACAGGCTCCATGCTTTCCCCCAGGTGTACGGATTGCTGCAGAATCGATTGCTCTTCATATTTGTTCCTACAGTTCCTTCTGTGCCTGCTTCACCCTGGGGGTACACAGTGACAGCTGAAGGACTGGGTGCATGTGCGGTTGAACTGAGGAGAGTGGGATCTATGATTTGATGGATAAAAGTACCCCTCACAGAAAGTCAGCAGCCATTCTCCTACCTAAACAGAACAGTGTCGCCGCACCATAAACTGCTTTCAATGATGTAGCTGTTTCTGCTGGCCCACTTCTGCCCCTGAAACCTCCCATGAGGGGCTAAGTTGTTGAAAGCCCTTGTTCAGTTGTGAAGGGGAAGGAGGCAAGAATAAAACGAAACTTAACCATTATAACTGTAGCAAAACATACCACATTAGCCCATTTCCTAGAACCCTGGAGAAATCTACTCATCAGTAGAAAGTTCCAAACAGAAGTGAGAAAGTTGGGGGAAACTGAGTTTCCGAGGGAGTCCCAGGGCAGATGGGCAAGAGTGGATCTCTGAGAGTCTGAACTCTGGCAGTCCCCGGAGAGTGCAGGCTGGAAGTTTCGGGCATTCCTATAAATAGATCAGAGATTCAGGAAATTCCCTTTCTCACAGTTTCCCTTCAAATCAGTACCCTGCCCTACATCCATGAGAAATGTTGGCTATATTTACAGTCAGACCCCTGATTTATTCCAACAAGTACATAACTTGAATCTTCTCCAAAAAAAATAAATAAATCTAAAACCAAATAGGTCATTTGTTTTGCACTATGTGTGTGCATGCAAAGTCATTTCGATCATATCCAACTCTTTGCAACCCCATGGACTGCAGCCCACCAGGCTTCTCTGTCCGTGGGATTCTCCAGGCGAATCCGGGCGTGGATTGCCTCGACCTCCTCCAGGGGATCTTCTCTGCCCAGGGGCTGAACCCAGGTCTTCTGTGTCTGCGGCATTGGCAGGCGGGTTCTTTACCACTAGCGCCACTCTATGCCAGAATTACTCCTCGCTTCACGTGCACTTCTGAGAATGTCTCATGATTAAGAGAGAGAGTTCGCCACCTCCTGTAGGTTGTGGACTGGCAGGAAGAGAGCCGCATAGACACACCTACCATCATTGGGTTTCCAGTGTTATTAACCAGGGGCACAATCTTGCTTGCGATGCTCGAGTCACCAGGGCTGGAGAGGGTCTCGCCATCTCACATTTGGACTCATCACCTCTGAAAATAGCCTCCCTTGGCCTCCAGGTCCCCACCAGGGTGCTGGACTGCAGGTGACACTATCTGAGCAGGGGAGGGGCTTGCCGGCTCTAGAAAGCTGCCTTATCGCTCCTAGGGGTGGCTGGCATTTTTTCAGTCCTGCCCCTGCTGCAGACAGACGAATAGGTTTGAGGTTATCTAAATAAGGATATTTACTGTGGCTTTAAAAAGACACCAAACTGGCTTTTGGTGATTATAAGGTTGAGACCAAAGCTGCAGTGAGTCACACTAACCACAGGCTCCATGCTTTCCCCCAGATGTACGGATTGCTGGCAGCCTTCCTCCTTTGACGAGCCTGCCTGCCCGCAGTCTACCGCACACACAGACAGCACAGAACCCAGCAGACGTGGAGCTGCTGTCACAGTCAACACAAAGCTAATAAATTTAGTGCCCGTGGCTCTGCGGAAGAAAAACAAACAAACAAACGTACATTTTCAGCATAACCTTTGTGCTTAATGGTGGAAATGTTTTTGTGCCTTGAAAATGCTCCTTTGCTATTAAATCAAGGGTAATCATACTTCATTTCAGCAGAGGAAGGAAATAATTGATGTTTTTACATTACTGAGCGTTCGGCCTAAACAGCGGCTGTGCAGTAAACAGCATGTAGACATTTTAGGAGACAAGGAGCCGATGGGAGGTGGACAAACCGCTGCCTCCGCCTCGGCAGGGGTCTCAGCCCTGGAATCACGCTCTCCCGGCTTCTCATCAGCTGCGCTGATGGCTCATCACTCGGGGCATGCCAGATGCCCGATGAAAGTGCCTGACAATCCTTTCTACTTAATAATTAAAATTTCAATCATACTCTGCAATAATGACCATGATTAGAGAATGACAACGCAGTTTTAAAGTCTGTAAGTGACATAAGAGACATCTGACCTTCCTAAGCTAGAAAGGCAGCCTCCCTGAGATCTATTTCTGCCCTGTCCGCAAAGCTTTCCTTAAAGGGGATGGCCTTATTTTAAGCCCAGGAAATCTGAATGTCGGTCAAGCTATATTTCCCTCTCTCTTCTTCTCAGTGTTCTTATAACAGGCCATAGGATTCTATTTTTCTCTCCGGAGTTTCAAGCATCCCAGGTAATTCAGAAGGTAGTCATTTTCTGCATGATAGTTCAGCTTGGGTCCCGTAATAGCCTGCAACCTTTGAAATACCGAATCTCATTTTTTGCAGATCTTCTGATTATTATTATTGTCTCTCCAAATAGCTACAAAGGAAGGACAGAAGAAGACTGTCTTTAAAAATAAATAAATAAATAAACTTTTGTATGTGGTTGTCGCCAAGATGCTAGCCTCATCATGTAGGTTGAAGTAGTATGATAAAGCGCATGTGGAATTATTGTTAGCTTTCAGTCTCTATATTTTCAGAATCTCTCTCTCCTCTAGAAACACATTTGTAGCTACCAGTAGGTTTTTGTATTTCTTGATTGTGCCCTCTGTCCTTTTGGGAGCTTTATGTAACACACCTTGGGCCCTCAGATTACAGAGCATTTGTTCATTCATCTGTCTTTCCATTTACCCATCCATCCCTCACCCCATTCATACACTGAGCAATCAGGCAGCACCGGTGTTCTGCACACTCGATATAAACAGGAATCTTGAATTATTTGTGAAACCCATGTGCCTTTTAAGAATATAGTTGCTTCATCAAAGAGTAATTAGAAGAGAGGAATCCTATTTGAATACTAAAACTGTTGACTCTGTTGACATTTTTGGTAGAAATTATTAGAATTCTGTGTTCAGTGGGGATGCCTTTCGAGTTGGTGTTAGTAAAGGATCTTACAGATGTACCCATATTCTTTCACTTTGTGACACCTTATAAGGCAGGTCTAGGTGGGTTTACTCAAATCCGAATATTTTTTCTCTTTGGGCAGTATACTGTCTTGCCCTTGATCCTGTTCCTTTTCAGACAGGATTAAAGCTGAGGAAGTAGGAGAGTGGAGGAGACTTTTACTTCCCCTAGAGGTCAACATTTTCCTTAGAAAAATGTTTCTGAAATATTCATGTTGAAATGAAAGAAACTGTGAACATACATTGCCAAAAATTTTCAGTGATTGTTGCACTGCTGTATATTATAATGAGTTAAATTACGTGTGTTTATTTATATTCATCTAATATTTCTGGAACTTCTGTAAAGGACCCAATGTGATTTATTTAGCTAGAATAGAGACTACACATGTAGACCTCTATATAAAAAGAGATGATTAAGAATTTTTCATTTGAAAGATTTTCATTTGACGTTTTTCTACTCATTAGGTGGCAATTAGGGGGCAGATGTAAATAGCAAATTGTTCATTCAGCAAATAAATTGATGTCTGCTTTGTGCCCACCTCCTTTGAGTTGAAATCACCACCATGGCACTATAAATAAGATTCAGTTGGTCCCACATGGGTTGCCATGAAGGGCTTAGTCAATGCCCCAGCTAAAATTTCTGTTTACAGTGCAATTACAAGCAAGCTGAGAAGACAATCCCCCAAATTATATGGAGCCTAACCTAGAATACAGAGAAGGCAATGGCACCCCACTCTAGTACTCTTGCCTGGAAAATCCCATGGACGGAGGAGCCTGGTAGGCTGTAGTCCATGGAGTCGCTGAGAGTTGGACATGACTCAGTGACTTCACTTTCACTTTCCACTTTCATGCATTGGAGAAGGAAATGGCAACCCACTCCAGTGTTCTTGCCTGGAGAATCCCAAGGACGGGGGAGCCTGGTGGACTGCCCGTCTATGGGGTTGCACAGAGTCGGACACAACTGAAGCAACTTAGCAGCAGCAACCTAAAATAATAGTTTGGGGTGATACAAAAGCTTTCTTAGTAGCTAATCATCTTTTGTCTTTGAAAAGATTTAGAGCTAAGTAGAGAAGTGCTTGGCTGCCCTCTTCACTGTGTGAGATTACTGACCAGAGTTTGTATTTTCATGTTGATGTAGATTTCTATGGAACATGAGACTCCTTGTCAAGCACGGGCCATTGTGAATGCCACAGCCCAGAATGTTTTCTGAGCTGTCGTGGTTTAGTCACCAAGTTGTGTCTGACTCTTTGTGACAGGCTTCCGTCTGTGGAATGTCCTAGGCAAGAATGCTGGAGTGCGTTGCCACTTTCTTCTCCGGGGATCTTCCCAACCCAGGGATCGAACCTGCATCTCCTGCATTGGCAGGCGGGTTCTTTACTACTGGGCCACCAGGGAAGCCTTTTTTGAGTTACCTCCTTCCAATAAAATAAGCTTTCTGTGGGGCACCTAATGAGAAGTGACAGAATACATCAGGATGGATGAAAAAGTCGTATTTTATTTTCGTAAACCTTGAAACCTGATTTGCATTGTTTCGTGTTTGTTTGGTTGGCCTCTTCCCTGATTACTTGTGTTTCAAGTTCTCTCTGACAGCAAATGCCTCAGGTTGACACTGACTTTGCTTAGAGGACACACTAAATCCTGGGACAAAATCCAAATGTCAGAATTTGAAACTAGAGTGTTGCTTTTTGATATTGACAGAATTGACTAAGCATACAAATTCTAAATTGCAAGTATAAATCAAGTAATTGTAGCAATAATACATGGGGCTTCTTTTCTGTCAGGTTGGTCCAAATCAATAACCACAAACCATTTATCTAAGATAACGCTCCTACCTGAGCCCTGATAGCTCATTCATAACGCCCGTAAGTAAGCTGTCCACCCCAGGATAGTGACGTCCTCTCTGTATTGACCCTTTATCACTTTATTTTGAACAGACAAGGTCTC
Source organism: Madoqua kirkii (assembly GCA_006408675.1). NCBI lineage: Eukaryota > Metazoa > Chordata > Mammalia > Artiodactyla > Bovidae > Madoqua > Madoqua kirkii. The sequence goes on along the minus strand of SJYC01004016.1, from coordinate 220 downwards.
AGACTCACTGCCATTTTAGTGTGACCTGGGGGAGAAAACACTGGCTTTCCTAAGTTGCACAAGACCCAGAACCACCCTCTGGTTTGGATGCCTTTGTTTTAGAACAATAAACCCATCCACTGGGAAGATGATCTTGGACTCCGACTTATAAGGACTGTCAGGCACATAGATGAAAGGAACAGGGTCGCCTCTGCAGCCAGAGATGCCTTGGTTCCCGCCC
>SJYC01004015.1:0-17843 GCA_006408675.1 Madoqua kirkii | reverse complement strand
CTTTTCACTTTGCCAGCAAATCAGCATTTGTTAAACCTGAGAGGTGGGTCCATGAGGACTTATTACCTTAGGCTCTGTATTTTCTGTGTATTGAAAATATTTCATTATACACACACACACACACACACACACACACAGATGTGAAGAAGTAAAGAAGGAATGGTAGAGGAGTACTGAAGATTTTTCCCAAATTGTTTTCCTTACAGGGGCCTTTTCTAAACTTAAGCCAGTGGAGAGAAGTTATTCTTATTGAAAACAAAATGTAAATTTATTTCTACCGAGTTCAGGTCTTGCAGGATTATGCCATTGGGAGTTTTGAAGTGAATTTTAGGTTTTAGCCACAGGACACCCTAGATGGAGCAGGTCATAGAGAGCTGACTAATTTAGACACCCAGGGAACACTGGTCAGTGAACAGCAGTCCCTCCTCAGAGTGAAAGAGCCGCACTCCCTTACCTTTGCAGGGACCCTGAGCTGTCCTGGGAGCAGTTAAGAGGTTGCTATAGCAACAGCTCAGTGTGGGGTGAGAAGGGAAATGGGATTAAGGAAGGATATTTTCCTTCTCTCGGTTCTTTCCATGAAGATCATTAAGAAGTCACCTGACCTGTGCTGGAAGAAAAGAAATTCTATGTAGCCTGCAGAGGGGGAAAAAAAGCCCACCTTGGCATCTCGGGAGGGGAGATGTCCGGCATTGCAGAGCCGTCTCCACACAGCCAGGAATCCACCCTAGTGGGCTGGTTACTGTGGGCAGGGAGGGGGGCGGGGTTGATGGCAGGAGGATGGATGGGTGGATGGATGGGTGGATGGATGGATGGATGGATGGATGGATGGGTGGATGGATGGGTGGATGGATGGATGGATGGGTGGATGGATGGATGGGTGGGTGGATGGATGGGTGGATGGATGGGTGGATGGGTGGATGGATGGGTGGATGGGTGGGGTGGGGATTCAGAGAGTACCGCCTGCTGAGCACGCTTTGCCTCCCACACATCTCCCCCCCACTCCTGGCTCCCAATTCCCGGCGTAGGAGGAGGGTGCAAATGAGATAAGATAAATTGTTTCATCTGTGGAGAGCTTTAATTTGATAGAAGGAGGAGGCTCATAAATCAGAGACAGACAAGAGGCTCTTGTCTTTAAAGTGCAGGTTTGGGTTAACAAGGTTAAAAATAGGCTGCTCCAGGAACAGGTATGAATTCCTTCCTGACACCCCAGTGTACGTAATGTCCAAGTCCTGTACGCTTCTAAGCGATGTCCAGGCTAGCTCAGCCACCAGGCTCTGGGGTCACCAAAATCAGGGTTCTTAAGCGGTCTTCCCCTCCTGGGGATGGTCAGTGTCCCCAGCCTGGCCTCTCTGGGTCACTGTGGCTTGGTGACCAAGGAGCTGTGTCTTGAAGGTCCTCCAAGTCACCCCTGGACTCCAAAAGCTCACCCAAAGCCCACGACCAAGGAAGGGGCTTTGTGTTCGCCCCGGGCAGCCTCCAGCCCTGTCCCAGCTTCCACAGCCTCCGGAGTTCTAAGTAACAACAAGGGGAGAGCTGGAAGCCGCCATCCCCAAGCCGCCCTTTGTTTGAGCGGCTGCCCTCCTGCACGGGTGCCTGCTTCCAGCTCTCCTTGCCTTCCTCTGGCCTCTGACCTCTCCCTCAGGCAGAGGAGCACACCCCAGGTGAGGGCTGCTCTCGAGAGGGTCAGGAAAGCTAATGGGCTGATGGCAGGAAGTTGGCTCGGCTAGCTTCTCACTGACTGATGGCACTACCCGCCGGCCTGGAAGCAGGCTCCTGGGCTTCGGGCTGCAAGCATGTGATTCTGCTGTGGTCACTGGGCTTCGGGGATGCTGTGCTCATCAGACGTTGGAGACAGGCAGAAAGGGCAGTGCTGGTGGCCCTGCTCTGCTGTCGGACATTGGGATCACAGCCAGTGCACTCTAAGCTGCTTTCAAGCCCAGGAAATGGGTACAGGAGATTTCAATCCTGAAGGAAAGGTCATCTGCCTTATTCCCATTCAGAAGTGTCCTCTTGGAGGAGACAGGGGACGGTGGCCCTAGGGTCTCAGCTCGCCCTTCACAAAGCCTGTCTGCCCCCTTGACCTGGCAGCCTGTTATCCTTGGGCCTCTAGTAACTTCAGGCGTGTGTGCCCAGTCCCTCACCATGTCCGACTCCTTGTGACCCCGAGCACTGTAACCCACCAGGCTCCTCTGTCCACGGCATTCTCCAGGGAAGATGCTGGCGTGGGTTGCCATTCCCTTCTCCAGGGTCTCTTCCTGACTCAGGGCTGGAACCCAAGTCTCCTGCATTGCAGGTGGATTCTTCACCACTGAGCCACCTGGAAAGCCCCTGGTAACTTCACTCCAGGCCAGATGCCCTCCCTCCCCCTGTCTGTTTTAAGCACCAAGACGGCCGCTCCGTTTGAGTTTCAATGTGCTGTGATTCCGAGGCCAGGCAGCCCCCAGATGGAATCAGAATTTGGTTTCCATCTCCCTCTGCCCTGTCTGCTCAGGGTGAGGATGGTGCAGGTGGACATGTGCAACCCTGTGGGGCTGAGGACATCGACCCTGCAGGATCATAGGTGAATGTAAGCACTAGCTGTGGTTTTTCCAGTGGTCATGTATGGATGTGAGAGTTGGACCATAAAGAAAGCTGAGCGTCGAAGAATTGATGCTTTTGAACTGTGGTGTTGGAGAAGACTCTTGAGAGTCCGTTGGACTGCAAGGAGATTCAACCAGTCCATCCTAAAGGAAATCAGTTCTGAATATTCATTGAAAGGACTGATGCTGAAGCTCCAATACTTTGGCCATCTGATGGGAAGAACTGAGTCACTGGAAAAGACCCTGATGCTGGGAAAGATTGAAGGCAGGAGGAGAAGGGGACAACAGAGGATGAGATGGTTGGATGGCGTCACTGACTCAGTGCACATGAGTTTGAGCAAGCTCTGGGAGACAGTGAAGGACAGGGAAGCCTGGCGTGCCACAGTCCATGGGGTCACAGAGAGTAAGACATGACTTAGTGGCTGAACAGCAACAACCTAGAAATAAAATACAGTATTCCAAAGACCATAATTAGCAAAGGTCCTGCCAAGAATAGATAGAAATGCCAAATGGAGAGTTTTGTTTTCAGGCTTTTAAAAAATAAAATAAATAACCATTACTTACCTTAGCAAAGCAAGAATAAATCCATTAAACTGATAACTTACACGCGCCTCTGGCCAAAGCCCCAGAAGCCTTTTTCTAAAGCAATTGAAATGCAAAATAAATTACACGTAAAGATCTGCCCATACAGCATGCTAAGAGTATTATTTCATCCATCAGTGGAATAAACATCCCTGCCTCCGCCACTACAGAGCAGCTCTCGCCCAGGGCTCGCCTGGGAGCGGGAGCCCCGCTACCCGCAGACAGGCCGAGCACACTGAATTAGCCTCTCAGGAGGATCTTGGCTTTTCAGAGCACAGCCTCACCACATCAATTAATATTTGTTGACTGAACGCCTGCTGTACCTGTCCCACCAGCCAGGGTGCCGCAAGGACTTTGCAGAGCATGGCGAGCGCTCAGCGAGCCGCTGGTTTATAGTCGAAATAGAAAAGCAATGGGCCGAAGCAGAGTGCTGTTCGCAAGCCCGCCGGGTCTGAAGAACTTGAGGGTTTGTGCACAGAAAGGTGCGTTGCTGGAGGCAGGTGGCTTTGTTGCTTCAGCCAAGCACGTTCTAGATCTTGGTCCTGTTAATCAGAGAATGTGTCTTTGTAGCGGAGAGTCTTGATTGAGTCACTCAGTTGTGTTCCACTCTCTGCAACCCCATGGGCTGTAATCTGCCTGGCTCCTCTGTCCGCGGGATTTTCCAGGAAAGAATCCTGGAGTGGGTTGCCATTGCCTCCTCCAGGGAATCCTCTTGATCCAGGGATCAAGCCTGGGTTCCTGCACTAGCAGGCAGTTCTTTACCACGGAGCCACCAGGGAAGCTCTTGGAGAGGAGTCTTAGCCGTCTCTTAAAATGATGTGACAAGTTGGCAGGCGTTTAAGAGTTTCCTGTGAAAACTCAGTGATGGGAGGTGTCTGGAGGTGGAGCTCTGGCCTCCTGGGACCTTGGCGGTGGTGGGGGGGATAAGGTAGGGAGAGCCCCCTGATGCCCTAACCACCCCATCAACACAGGCATCATCCTCGGCTGCCTAACACCTAACAGGCACCTGTAGCTGGTGATTATACCCTAGCTTGAACTCCACTGGTCTATGCCCCGATGAGTAATGCTGAAGAAGCTGAAGCTGAATGGTTCTATGAAGACCTACAAGACCTTCTAGAACTAACACCCAAAAAAAGATGTCCTTTACAATATAGGAGACTGGAATGCAAAAGTAGGAAGTCAAGAAACACCTGCAGTAACAGGCAAATTTGGCCTTGGTGTACAGAATGAAGCAAGACAAAGACTAATAGAGTTCTGCCAAGAGAATGCACTGGTCATAGCAAAGATCCTCTTCCAACAACAAAAGAGAAGACGCTACATGTGGACATCACCAGATGGTCAATACTGAAATCAGATTGATTATAGTCTTTGCAGCTGAAGATGGAGAAGCTTTATACAGTCAGCAAAAACAAGACCAGAAACTGACTGTGGCTCAGATCACGAACTCCTTATTGCCAGATTCAGACGTAAGTTGAAGAAAGTAGGGAAAACTGCTAGACCATTCAGGTATGACCTAAATCAAATCCCTAATGATTATATACTGAAAGTAAGAAATAGATTTAAGGGACTAGATCTGATAGAGTGCCTGATGAACTATGGACAGAAGTTCATGACATTGTACAGGAGACAGGGAGCAAGACCATCCCCAAGAAAAAGAAATGCAAAAAAAAGCAAAATGGCTGTTTGAGGAGGCCTTACAAATAGCTGTGAAAAGAAGGGAAGTGAAAAGCAAAGGAGAAAAGGAAAGATATACCCATTTGAATGCAGAGTTCCAAAGAATAGCAAGGAGAGATAAGAAAGCCTTCCTCAGTGATCAGTGCAAAGAAATAAAGGAAAATAATACAATGGAAAAGACTAGAGATCTCTTCAAGAAAATTACAGATACCATGGGAACATTTTATGCAAAGATAGACACAATAAAGGACAGAAATGGTATGCACCTAACAGAAGCAGAAGATACTAATAAAAGGTGGCAAGAATACACAGAAGAACTGTACAAAAAAGATCTTCATGACTCAGATAATCACAATGGGTGATCACTCACCTGGAGCCAGATATCCTGGAATGTGAAGTCAAGTGGGCCTTAAGAAATATCACTACGAACAAAGCTAGTGGAAGTGATGGAATTCCAGGGGAGCTGTTTCAAATCCTAAAAGATGATGCTGTGAAAGTGATGCATTCAGTATGCCAGCAAATTTGGAAAACTCAGCAGTGGCCACAGGACTGGAAAAGGTCAGTTTTCATTCCAATCCCAAAGAAAGGCAATGCCAAAGAATGCTCAAACTACCACACAATTGTACTCATCTCACGTGCTAGCAAAGTAATGCTCAAAATTCTCCAAGCCTGGCTTCAACATATATGAACTATGAACTTCCTGATGTTCAAGCTGGATTTAGAAAAGGCAGAGGAACCATAGATCAAATTGCCAACATCCGTTGAATTGTTGAAAAAGCAAGAGTGTTCCAGAAGAAACGTCTACTTCTGCTTTATTGACTATGCCAAAGCCTTTGACTGTGTGGATCACCACAAACTGGAAAATTCTGAAAGAGATGGGAATACCAGACCACTTGATCTGCCTCCTGAGAAATCTGTATGCAGTTCAAGAAGTAACAGTTAGAACTGGACATGGAACAACAGACTAGTTCCAAATAGGGAAAGGAGTACATCAAGGCTGTATATTGTCACCCTGCTTATTTAACTTATATGCAGAATACATCATGAGAAATGCTGGGCTGGAAGAAACACAAGCTAGAATCAAGATTGCTGGGAGAAATATCAATAACCTCAGATATGCAGATGACACCACCCTTATGGCAGAAAGTGGAGAGGAATTAAAGAACCTCTTGATGAAAGTGAAAGAGGAGAGTGAAAAAGTTGGCTTAGAGCTCACCATTCAGAAAACTAAGATCATGGCATCTGGTCCCATCACTTCATGGGAAATAGATGGGGAAACAGTGGAAACAGTGGCTGATTTTATTTTTGAGTTCTCCAAAATCACTGTAGATGGTGATTGGAGCCATGAAATTAAAAGATTCTTGCTCCTTGGAAGAAAAGTTATGACCAACCTAGACAACATATTAAAAAGCAGAGATATTACTTTGCCAACAAAGGTCCATCTAGTCAGGGCTATGGTTTTTGCAGTAGTCATGTATGGATGTGAGAGTTGGACCATAAAGAAAGCTGAACATTGAAGAATTGATGCTTTTGAACTGTGGTGTTGGAGAAGACTCTTGAGAGTCCCTTGGACTGCAAGCAGATCAAACCAGTCCATCCTCAAGGAAATCAGTTCTGAATATTCTCTGGAAGGCCTGATGCTGAAGCTGTAACTTCAGTACTCTGGCCACCTGATGCAAAGAAATGACTCATTGGAAAAAACCCTGATGCTGGGAAACCTTGAAGGCAGGAAGAGAAGGGGATGACAGAGGATGAGATGGTTGGATGGCATCACCAACTCAATGGACATGAGTTTGAATAAGCTCTGGGAATTGGTGATGGATAGGGAAGCCTGGTATGCTACAGTCTATGGCGTCTCAAAGAGTCAGACATGACTGAGTGAACTGAACTGACCTCCATAAAATCAGACATCAGCAGATCATGAATATCAGCATCTTTACGTTTGTCATGGAAAGCTCAGGATCTTTAGTGACACAGTTAGTGGGTTCATTACTCCAGCTGAGGACCCCTGAGAAAGGGGTGAGGGTGAGAGTCGCTCAGTCGTGTCCGACTCTTTGTGATGATGGATAGGGAAGCCTGGTATGCTACAGTCTATGGCGTCTCAAAGAGTCAGACATGACTGAGTGAACTGAACTGACCTCCATAAAATCAGACATCAGCAGATCATGAATATCAGCATCTTTACGTTTGTCATGGAAAGCTCAGGATCTTTAGTGACACAGTTAGTGGGTTCATTACTCCAGCTGAGGACCCCTGAGAAAGGGGTGAGGGTGAGAGTCGCTCAGTCGTGTCCGACTCTTTGTGACCCCACGGCCTGTACAGTCCATGGGATTCCCCAGGCCAGAACACTGGAGTGGGCAGCCTTTTCCTTCTCCAGGGGATCTTCCTGATCCAGGGATCGAACCCAGGTCTCCCGCATTGCAGGCGGATTCTTTGCCAGCTGAGCCACCAGGGAAGCCGGTGCCTAACAGCAAATGCTCAGCTTGCTCCACTCTTCCCATTAATCCTTGACTTGGCCTCTCTGGAATTTCAGCTTAGGTGTGAGTCATTTTAGTAGCCGGAGTACTTTTTTTTTTTTCCACTTCAAAAGTAATGCGAACGGAACATCACCCTGCAGATTGTGAAGGATTTTTTTTCTTTTTGGTTATAACCATTTTTTAAAGCTGATTGTTTACCCACCACTCTCTGCACTGATTCCTTATGATTAATAACCTATCTAGTGAGACTTCTGAACCTGCTGTTGGATTGCCTTTATTAGGACGTTAGGAAGTCGAGTACAATACTGAGCTTTATCTGCAAAGGGGCATCTCATGATGACCATTCAGAGGTTCCCTCCCCAGTCGCAGTTGTCAGTGGCATTAAACTCTGTGGCTGTAATTTATCCATCATCTAGCCAGGTTTCCACCCTCTGCCTTACCCAAATAGAAAACCCCAGGTTTGGGTACCTCAGCCCCCTAATTCTAACCATCCCTCATCTTAACTTTTGGGAGGCCAGTGAACCTTCCTGAACCCCAATTGCCGTCTCTCTAAAACAGAGATCGGAGCTTCCCAGGTGGCGCTCAAGGTAAAGGACCCACATGCCAATGCAGGAGACGCAAGAGACTCGGGTTTGATCCCTGGGTCCGGAAGAATCCCTGGAATAGAAAGTGGCAACCCACTCCAGTATTTTTGCCTGGAAGATTCCATGCACAGAGGAGCCTGGTGGGCTACAGAGTTGCAAAGAGTCAGACCCGACTGAGTGATTGAGCACAGCACAAAGTAGAAATAATAATAACTAATTAGCATCGTTTCATTTGCCATCAACAGCAAATAAGAGTTTCTCTTTAACGGTGACAGAGAAGTCCACAAATGTCAGGTTCAGGGATTGTTGTCTCCAGAATTCAGGTAGGAGAACCTTCCTATCCCACTCGCCCAGATCCTCTCTCTAAGCATCCATCCCTGCTGTCATCATTCCATCAAATTTGTCTCAAGGCCTACATGACTCTTTGTACATATGTGGGACTCAGGGATGAATGAACAGCTACCTCCCAGGCCACAGCCAAGCCAGCAAAAGCCACCCAGCTCCTGGCCACCAGCGGGTGACCTGGCGGTGCCCACGCAGCTCCTTTCTGCAGGAAAGCAAGTCCTCTCCTGCCCCCAGCAAGCCCAGGCCCTTGATGAGTGAGCCCAGGCCTTATTGCCTCATCTGCTGGGGTAGGAGTGAGTGGATGGATTTTCAACAAGATTAAGCCTAGGTTATTTTAAATCATACTGACGAATGGTTTTGAATAAAGGCTATTTGTTATTATCACTAAAGTAAACCTTTTAAGGGATGGTAAGTAATAGTGTCTTAAATCTAGCCTTCAAGGGTAAGGACTTAAACTCATTTCATGGTGGGGGTTTTTTGGCACTAATCATTTCATGTTTTCACTTGTGGTAGGAGATAGAAAGACCCTTCAATGGATCTGTACTGAATTTTAAAGTGGAAAAAATAATTCCCCTTCAGTTTCAGGGATATTGAAGTTTACTTAAAGATGATTAAAAATCCTTCTGACAAGACTTTGAGAAGGTCTCTCTTCTGACTGCTGTAATTTTAAATAATTCAGAGCTAGTGTGGCACATGTATGTTTATTAAAGTAGGCATGAAAATGAAGCCGATCAGGGCAGCTGTATTATCTCACTGAACTGTGTCTTACATTGTCTCATAGGCTCTGTAGCGAGAATCGGAGACTCGGGGACTATGGTCTCCCATTTGAGATGCTCCCAGGGATGTCTTTAGCAGACTCGCACCTGCTGAAGTAGCTGTTCATCCACTTCCATGGGAGGTCACTCCTCCCTGGGAGCATCTTTGCCAGAGTCAGGGCCAGAGGCCAGGAAGCAAGGCAGGAGATCCAGGGCTACGTGCTCAGCATCTCCCGGGCCCTGGAGGCCCCTGCAATTCTGAGGCAGCAGAGCCCGCCCTGGCTGATGCAGCCCACAGAACTGTGGGAGAGTATCAGAGCCCTCAGGACCCTAGACCCTTTCTGGAATTCACGCATCAGTAAACTCGGGGCAAAGGTGAACTGCTAAGCAAGGTTCCCACCAAAGCCTAAAGCAGAGATAAGTGCATGCTTCCTCTGAAATTGGGTTGGTGATGCCACAGGCCTCTGCTTCTCTGAGCCTGAGCTCGCTTCCGTCTTCCTCACCGGGCCCCATCCAGCCCCTTTCCCAAGCATTTCCCAAGCATTCCATGCCCTCACTGTTCCATCGGTTTTGTGTGGCAAACAGGTCCTTTCTGACTTTGCTTGACTGACCCCCGAAAACCCGTGATGCTGTTTAGCTGCTTTCAATTCAGAACCCGTCTGAGATGCCATTAGCTCAGGACACTTTGGTTAGGAAAACCCTGTACGTCTGTATCGGTGAGATTTTTCAAAAGCAGCCCCATCTTTCTTTTTGTCATTCAGCTGACATGCCGGTCTTCAATTTTCCAGAGACACCATCAGTTCAGCCTCTTATTACATTAGCCTCTGATTTGTATTTGGCGAGGCGTCATTCCGTCATATTCTGGAGGACAGAGAACCCAGGGAAAGCCCAGGGCCATTCCCCTTTCTGGCCTGCAGGGTGGAGCAAGGTTAGGGAGCCATAGCGAGCTCAGGCAGCATGGCAAACGCATCTCGGGTTCTGAAAGGGCAGTGGAGACCCAAGTGGCCTCGGAATGCACTTCTGACAAGTCAGCTGTGAGAGCTCAGAGCCTCACCACCGACCGCCCCCGTCTGTGGGGTGGACGCTGGACTTCCTTATTCCCACCCAGCGACTTGGAGGCCCTTTAAGGACCCTTAGGTCTGCAGCTGTCTCTTTCCTGAGCGACTCTGTTTGTCTCCAGGTGGAGCTTGCGTGGTGGAGGCGATGGGGCAGCTTCCCAACCACAGGGTCAGGCCTGAGTGACCTTTGGGGCCAGACAGTTCTTTGTGTAGGGGACTGTTCTGCGCGCTGAGGGATGTTTATTAGCACCCTTGGCCACTGCCCATTGGATGCCGGGAGCACCCCTAGTTGTGAACCGAATCTGTCCCCCAGGCATTATCAAGTGTCCCCTGGGCGTGGGGGGCATAATCGCCTCCAGCTGGAAGCTTGCAGGATAGCGCTTCCAGGCCCAAGATACATCCTGATGCTCAGATATCCGTTTGACCGTCTCTTGACCAAGGGAACTGACCAGGTCTCTCAGAGCTCCTAACATTGGCCTCAGGAGATGCCTGTGAGGAGAGACCTAAACGGTGTGCGTGGGTTTCGTGCTTGTCTACTGAAGCCGGCTTTCCCACCATCTATTTCTCAGTCAGTGCTAAGAGTTATGTTACAACGTGAAAATCCATCTTTTGTATCTGACCAGAGGTACGCTTCTAGCCCTTTGGCACAGACTGGTTTAGTTCAGGGTGGATTTCACACTCTTGGAGATCTCGCTCTGCCATTGGGAGGGGAAGGTGTTTAACTGCAGGTGGTATCTCTTATGTGCTCCCTGCTGGCTGCTCCATGCAGTACCCAGATGACTACAGACGGCGCTGCCTTGGGCTTGTCAACCCAGCTCCAGGTGGCTGCACGCTCTCCTGCATCCGTCCTGTTTGCCTTCCCTCTGTTTGCATGGTGACATCTCCCGCAGCTGACACTTGTTCTTCAATTTTGTGATTCCCAAGCGCTTTTCTGATTGCTCCACGCCTACTAGAAAGGCTCCCCGTCAGGAGACTCAGGCAGTCTCCTCCCCTCTGCCCTCTTTAGTTCTTCCCTGTTTTTGGAGGGAAGCCAGTGGTTGGGGGCTCGAATCTGTTGTGGAGCCGTGAGTAACGAGTCACTGTTCTTCTGAGAAGCTCGTTGGCATCAGCTTCCCCTTCAGCTGCAACATTACTCGGGACCTCATTTCCTTTTTCTCCCCCTTACACCTGGGGCCCAGTTACATTATGTCATAATGACAAGGGTCACCTTCTCTTCTGTCTCATAAGGTGAGACTGACCTTCCTTCCGTCTCTGAAAGAAATACAACTTCCACAAAAAGAAAGTCTGTAGCAGTCAACTGCTGTAGCCTAACTGGAAATCACTAAAACAAAAGAACAGTTTCCATCTAAGAATTTAGTTTCAGTGCTGAGAGGATGCAATATCTACCTTTTCATGCCTTTCCTGTGCTTATATTTCTTAAAATAAACAAGATGGCTGTGTCTATCCTGGTTCCTGCAAAATGTGTATTGCTGAATAAAATGTACATAGTTAATTTTGCTTTGCAAATGTACAGGCAGCGTTGCTCAAAATAGCCATATTTATGATGACCATTTAGATACCTGATATTTATACATCACTTTACAGTGGGACTTCCCTGGTGGCTCAGATGGTGAAGAATCTACCTGCAATTCAAGAGACCTGGGTTCGATCCCTGGGTTGGGAAGATCCCCTTGGAGAAGGGAATGGCAACCCACTCCAGTATTCTTGCCTGGCGGGCTGCAGTCTGTGGGATCCCAAAGAGTCGGACACAACTGAGTGACTAACACTTTGCAGTTTAGCAATCCTTTAAAAACATCCATCATTTGTTTTTTTCTATGTTCTTTCTCTCTCGGTTTCTATACCAACCCTGCATTTGAACATATCCTATTCCCCTTTTTTCCCTTCCTGGGAGAATGACAGTAAGAAATTCCACATGTATAAAGTGTGCCTTCTACCCTGTGTGCTGTGTATTAGGTTTAATGTGTTTCTCCACGTTAGTGAGTTTGTAAGAAAGTAGAAACACTGCCTGTTCTGTTCAGTGGTGAAATTCCAAGCACAGCCCACCTCCCTGAGTGGATGTTTCAGTGATGCATGCTCTCCGCTGCACCCTGACTCAAAGAGGATCACATCCCTGCCTTAGACATCGCCATCCTGACTTCATGCCTGTTCATAGTTCTGTATTTAGAAGTATCTGGACAGACCAAGGCCCGTGAAATAACTTCACCCATTACAGGAGGAATAAACCCATGTTTACTGACCAAGCAGTCACAGCGACCAGCATGGGGTAGTTATACTAGTGTTCCTTTGGGAGGGAAAGCATCTTTTATTTAATATTCATGTAACACCATTTCCAGAACATGCTGTCAGCTACAGACGATGTTTATTTCTGACCTACAGATGAGCTTAATTTAGACGAGGCTAGTAGACATATGGCAACCCACTCCAGTATCCCTGCCTGGAAGATCTCATGGACAGAGGAGCCTGGTGGGCTGCAGTCCATGGGGTCGCAAAGATTCGGGCACAACTGAGCAACTAACACTTACTTAGTAGACATAGCATTAATATTTTGAGGAAATCATTATTTTAGTTTTCATCTTGTTGACACATCAATATATGATGTCAGAACTACAATGCTTGTTTTTCACAGACAGACAGTCCCAGTGCAGGTGTGTTACAGTCTTTGATGTTGCTGATGTAAAAAGCCAAAGGAAGACCCTTTCCCAGGCGCCCCGCACTGCAGTCCCCCGGGCGTCCACTTGGCCAGTGTGGCTGCCTCAGCCGCTGTCAGTGACATCACACCACGGCCGCCACTGCCTCCAAGCTCACAGGCCTCCGCCACGTGCCTTCCTAGCCCGAGGGCCCTGGAGACCAAAGGCCCTGCCGAGGCTGACTCCAGGGGGCCCCAAGTCCCCTCTCTCCCCGACGCCTCTCCACGGCTAGGTTAGAGAGAGAGGCAAGGCCATTTCAGATGATGAAATTTATTTTTACAGAGATAGACATTTTCCTGTGCAGGAGGCCTGAAAAACTGCTCCTGATCCAGGTGCCCTGGGCACAGAGATGCCCACAGGTGGTCCTCAGGGGATCAGGGACACTGAGAACCAGCCGGGGTTCAGGTTAGGCCAGATGGGGCCTGACCCACTTTCCCACATAGCTTGATTCCTCCGATCTCCCTCGCTTCCAAATCACAGCCATTCACCTAAACATCTCGTGGACCCTTCCTACCGAGAAGTCTGCTGCTTCTGCTGCTGAGTCACTCAGTCATGTCCGACTCTCTGAGACCCGTGGACTGTAGCCCACCAGGCTCCTCTGTCCTTGGGATTCTTCAGGCAAGAGTACTGGAGTGGATAGCCATACCCTCCTCACCATGAAGTCACTGATCACCACAAATGCAACCCTTCTAAGGAACAATTGTAACCCTGAAAAGGCACTTCCTGCCCTTAAAAGAATCTCCACTTTGTACAGAGAGGGGTTAGGAGCTTCTAGAACATCCTGGCTCTATGGACCCTCCTTCCTCTCCACTTCAGAGGACAAAACCTATGGATGCTGGAGCACACACAACCTGTCCTGCCCCCTGCCCTGCTCCCCGTCATCCGCACAGGCCCTGCAGGGAGGAATGGCCAGCGCCCCCTACCCCCAGCACACCTCCACACCCCAGCAACGGGAAGGTGATGCCTGGAGTTTTCATGGAGAGATGGGTTTCCTTTAAAAATAAATAAATCCAGAAATACATTCATCTGCCTGGAAAAGTAACTATACTTTACATTCCAGATTAATTTAAATATTGTTCCTGATACAGGAAGTGTTATATAGAAAAAAAAAAAAAAAAGAACTCTGAAGCCAGAGAAATCTGGAAGGGTGTTCAGATTTCTGGAAGGATTATGAACACGCTGAGACTTTGCTGGTCTCTCAACATCACTGAAACTCCCTTTCCTCAGTGAAAAAAAATGGGAATACCAATGAGGCCCATAATATTATCTAAAAGCAGCACATCTTAGGATAAAGAAGGTGTTTTATATCATATCACAATGTAATACTATTCAGCCATAAAAAAAAGAATGAAATCTTGCCATTTTGCTGCAACATGGATAGACTTGGAGGGCATCATGCAAAGTGAAATAAGTCAGAGAAAGACAAATACTGTCTGATATCACTTATATGTGGAGTCTAGAAACTGCAACAAATGATGAAAATAACAAAGAAGAAGCAGGCTCACCACAGAGGACGAAGTAGTGGTTACCAGTAGGGAGAGGGAAGGGGGAGGCTCTATCCAGAGGTAGAGGATTAGAGGTATAAACTATCCTTTGTAAGCTACAAGGATATACTGTATAACCCAAGAATATAGCCAATATTTTATAAGAACTGTAAAGGGAGTATAATCTTTAAAAACTATGAATTGCTATATTATTCCCCTGTAACTTAAACAGTATTTTACATCCTTTCTGCTTCAATTTTTTCAAAACTCAAGGAAAAAAAAAAAAAACAAGAAAATAAAACTACACTTTATTTTAAAAATTAATTTTTAGAAATAGTATTTCTAAACCTCTTTGTACAGAATGGGAACTCAGCACTCTTTATAAACCTACATGAACAAAATTATCTCACTTACTTGCCCACTAATCGCTGGTGTTAGGGAGTATCACAAATCAGGCAGGCAGTGTGCCTGAAAAGCAGGGAGGGAGACAAACAAACCGCTCTGGGAATGTCTAGGTCGGTGGGAATGCAGCCGCAGAGACCATATATCCAGAAGGCGGCTTGTAAGATACAGTCCTGCGACATCTTTTGCTGGTGAAATAATCCCTCTTTTTCCCAAACCTTTGTATTCCACTCATAAAAAAAAAAAAAAAACAAGAAAATAAAACTAACACTTTATTTTAAAAATTAATTTTTAGAAATAGTATTTCTAAACCTCTTTGTACAGAATGGGAACTCAGCACTCTTTATAAACCTACATGAACAAAATTATCTCACTTACTTGCCCACTAATCGCTGGTGTTAGGGAGTATCACAAATCAGGCAGGCAGTGTGCCTGAAAAGCAGGGAGGGAGACAAACAAACCGCTCTGGGAATGTCTAGGTCGGTGGGAATGCAGCCGCAGAGACCATATATCCAGAAGGCGGCTTGTAAGATACAGTCCTGCGACATCTTTTGCTGGTGAAATAATCCCTCTTTTTCCCAAACCTTTGTATTCCACTCAACTCACCTCTGTCACATGGAGCTTCACAGAAGTGCAGAAATTATTTCCTCTAGTTCCGTCTCATCCAGCCCTGTCAGGTCACATTAACCCAGTTACCAGTGGAACAAAAAAAAAAAAATGCAGTTGGCCGAAGGTTATATTTCTTTGTCACAAGTGCAGGGGAGCGAGAGAATATTCCGGATGGAAGAATGAAAGGAGGAGGACTCTCTGCACATGGCCCCCGGGAAGCCGGGCCTCGGCCCAGGATCGGCCCCCAGCCCTCCTCCCCCTCCCAGAAACAGAGACGGCCCTACCCTCGGTGGGTGTTTGCCAGGCTCGTGGTTCTCTCTGTTTATATACTTTTAATTGTTAGAGATGCATCTGTCAATGGAAAGCAAAATGCTACTGAATTTATTTCCACATGCCAAACTATCTAAGAGGTGCTTGGAGATTTTGTGTCTAATAATGGGTTTGCATTTTCAAAGAGCTCCCCGTTTCCGGGTCAGCAGGAGCCCTCAAGAGACAGGCTGAAAGTCGGCAAATCCTCACCTGGCAGATGAGGATGCTAAAGGTTCAGGGAGAGGTGACTTGCTCAGCAGTTACACAGGCAGCAAATTACAGGCCCCCGTGTGCGTTCTAGAACAGTCTGTGTTACAGTTGTGTGCGGGCGCATTCCCCAGCCCCAGAGAGGTCGTGCCCCGACAGATAGGGCCCAGTTCCTGTGGCTTCCAAGGCTCTGACGCCAGAGGAAAGTGGGGGAGACGCAGAAAAGGAGGGAGGCGCGTACCAAGCGGCAGGCAGGGGCCAGCCCCCCTGCCCTGCACAGCAGACCCTGCCCGGGATAACAGCAGAGGGAAAAGAGAACACAGGAAATCTCAGGTAAACTGAGGAGGACTCTTGATGAAAGTGAAAGAAGAGAGTGAAAAAGCTGGCTTAAAACCCAGCATTCAGAAAATTAAGATCGTGGCGTCCGATCCCATCACTTCATGGGAAATAGATGGGGAAACGATAGAAACAGTGACAAACTTTATTTATGAGGGCTCCAAAATCACTGCAGATAGTGACTGCAGCCATGAAATTAAAAGATGCTTGCTCCTTGGAAGAAAAGCTATGACCAACCTAGACAGCATATTAAAAAGCAGAGACATTACTTTACTAACAAAGGTCCACCTAGTCAAAGCTATAGTTTTTTCAGTAGTCATGTATAGATGTGAGGGTTGGACCATAAATAAAGCTGAGTACAGAAGACTTGATGCTTTTGAACTGTGGTGTTGGAGAAGGCTCTTGAGACCCTCTTGGACTGCAAGGAGATTCAACCAGTCCATCCTAAAGGAAATCAATCATGAATATTCATTGGAAGGACTGATGCTTAAGCTAATGCTCCAATACTTTGGCCACCTGATGCAAAGAACTGACTCATTGGAAAAAAACCCAGATGCTGGGAAAGATTGAAGTCAGGAGGAGAAGGAGACAACAGAGGATGAGATGACTGGACGGCATCACTGACTCAATGAACATGAGTATGAGTAAGCTCCGGGAGTTGGTGACGGACAGGGAGGCCTGGCGTGCTGCAGTCCATGGGGTCGCAAAGAGTCGGATACGACTGAGCAACTGAAATGACGTCATCTTCCAATGATATATGGCCATGCTTAGCTGAAATAGCAGACACCATCCCTTGAGCAAAACAGCAAGTGGAGAGATTTATTTACGAAATAGTGCAAAATGGTGACATCCAAATTGCTTTCCCTGTATACCCCCAAAGGGGCTTGCCTGCTGGCTCAGGCAGTGAAGAATCTGCTTGCAATACAGGAGACCTGGGTTCCATCCTTGGGTTGGGAAGACCCCCTGGAGGAGGACATGGCTACCCACTCCTGTATTCTTGCCTGGAGAATCCCATGAACAGAGGAGCCTGGCAGCGTCCCAAAGAGTCGGATATACCCCCAAACCACATTCTAAAAACCATATACCTCCTCACAAGTGTTTTAATTGATCTATAAAATTGTCCCTAAGTATAAATATGAACAAAAATTGCTAGTTTTTTTTTAAGAAGTGAAATGGAACTCTTTTAAATGAATGAAGTAGATGCCACAAGTGTAGGGATTTGGTCTTTATTCACATCATTCATTTTCTTTTTTTAAATTAATTTGTTTACTTTAACTGGAGGCTAATCACTTTGTAATGTTGTAGCGGTTTGCCGCACACTGGCATGGATCAGCCATGGGTGCACACATCAGCATCATTCATTCTCTAAACACACGAGCAGCTCTCTCCTCACCAGTGGGGAGTCTGTGTCCTGTCTTTTACCCCTAGTATTTCCATTCCGTTTCCCTCAGTCTCTGATGCAATTTGCTTTCATGTTTAAAAATCCTTCATCGATCACCTAGTATGTATCTCCGTTACCAAATGTGTATTTGAATATTTAATGTATTAACAGACATGAGTTTCTAAGTATTAATGTTTTCCAGTTATCATTAAACTGATTGATCTTATAGAATTAATCAAAAGCAAAAATATATTACAAATTTTTTTGAATATTTGTTAAGAAGTAAAATGTTGATGGTAATGCATGCCTTAATGAGATGTTATGAATATATTTTACTGGCTACTAGAATGAGGAGGGGTTCAATATGAATTCTT
>SJYC01004014.1:0-42797 GCA_006408675.1 Madoqua kirkii | reverse complement strand
AAAAGGCTTTATGAAGCTCTAGCAAGTAACTATCAGTTATACCTTTACTTTGTATGTGAAGAAGCCCTTTGTTTAATATATTTTAAAAATATTTTTTTAAATTTAAATATCATTATTCCAATACACTTTTGCCAATAAAATATCTCTTAATAGAAGTAATTAGCAAGCTCAGTCCTCATCATCAAAAAAGTTAACAAAATCAGAAAACCAGATTTATTTTTCAATGCAAGTAAATGTATGAATCTCAACAAATACTGTAAATGTCACTGAAAAACAGATATGCACCGTGCAAGATGGTTATGAAAATCAGGGTTAAAATGATACAGAATCCATTTCATAATGTTTAAAAACAAAAATAAATCTCTCTCTCCTTGTGCTTAATATGTAATAAAATAATACTATATGTAGCTGAAGTTATGTTATTCGGGAAGTAAGGATGGCCTGGAGACTTGCGGGTGCCTATTTGTGCATTTTTATATATTAAATGCATTCTGGCATTAGGTGTCTGTGAATAAGCAAGCGTCATGTGCAATAATTCAGAAATGATTTTTATTAATGGTCAAAAGTTTTCTGCGTAAAGTAGAAGTATGTAAGTATGTGTGTGCATGTATATAGAGAGAAAGATGTCTGACTCAGCAGCCAGCATATAATTTTAATTTTTATTAATAGGAGGTAGAAATAGTAAACACTTTATAATATGAAATATGATGAGTATTGACTTTACTTGGAATAAATATTTCATTAGGTGATTTAAAATAATGTGGGCTTTAACTACCTTGTTAAATAATGCACACCAAACCTAAAAGGAACCGCATAAAATTTTTATCGGCAGATTTGATCTACCACTCCATGCAAAATTTGGTAGTCCCTGAAAATATATGTTATGTTCAAGGGAATGAGCTACTTCAGTTGTTCAAAATGTCTTTCGGATTGATTCTGCCCTAGGAGTGAGTGTGGAGACTGTTGTTCAGTCACACTCAGTCATGTCCAATTCTTTAGGACCCCGTGGACTGCGGCACACCAGACCTCTCTGTCCTTTATATCTCCTGGAGTTTCCTCAAACTCCACTGAGTCAATGATGCCATCCAACCATCTCATCCTCTGTCACCCCCATCTCCTCCTGCCCTCAATCAGCATCAGGGTCTTTACCAATGAGTTGCCTCTTCCCTTCAGGTGGCCAAAGTATTGGAGCTTCAGCTTCAGCATCAGTCCTTCCAATGAGTATTCAGGACTGATTTCCTTTAGGATGGACTGGTTTGATCTTGCAGTCCAAGGGACTCCCAAGAGTCTTCTCCAACACCACAATTCGAAAGCATCAGTTCTTTGGCGCTCAGTTTTCCTTATGGCCCAGTTCTCACATCCATACGTGACTACTGGAAAAACCATAGCCTTGACTATGCAGATCTTTGTTGGCAAAGTGATGTCTCTGCTTTTAATATACTGTCTAGGTTTGTCATAGCTTTCCTTCCAAGGAGCAAGTGTCTCCAAGTATTTGTCGTTTGTTCAGTCGCTCAGTCACGTCCGACTCTTTGCAACCCCATGGACTGAAGCACTCCAGGCTTCCCTGGCCTTCACCATCTCCTAGAGCTTGCTCAAACTCATGTCCATTGTATCGGTGATGCCATCCCACCATCTCATCCTCTGTCGTCCCCTCCTCCTCCTGCCCTCAATCTTTCCCAGCATCAGGGTCTTTTCCAGTGAGACTGTGTTGGTGAAGGATGAGTCTTGGGTTTGTAAAATAGGAGGGCAGGGACGGCAGCCCTGCGTCTCCGTGTTGGCTTGATCCCTCTCTCATCACCATCACCACTGCCTCCTGCTGCCCTACCCACATGATAGCACCAAGCGCACTTTTCCAGTGTGGTGACCTGCTTGCCTGTCCACACCTTACGATCAGCTCCTGACGGTGGGAGCCTCACCAGTCCTGTGTCCCACTGCCTCCCAGCAGCCAGCCCTGCACCTGGCACATACCACACACTTGACAGGTATTTCTTGGGTGAGTTACTAAGAGAATAAAGCTTAAAATTTATTCATTAAAGGAGCAAGAATATGAATGTTTTATCTTACAGCCTATTCATTGTAACCTGGTGATCAGAGCACACTCATTAAAGGGAAAGTGCCTAACTCAAGGCACGTTCAAGGTCAGCCAGGATGCCCATCTGCTGGTCTTCTAAGAGGAGTATCACTTAAAGTACATCTTAAGTGACATCTTGGGCATGAACAATGCTTCCTCCTTCTAGAGCCAGCTCCCCTGAATGGGTCTGCTGGTCTTCCAGTCTTGAGGCAAAAGTGTACACCTAGCCCTCAGGAAGAAGGCACCCCAGCTGGGGGTCAGCAGCGCTAGGAACGCGGTCAGCAATACCCGCAGAATAACCATACGGGGCTCAAACAGTCTTCGACCTGGGAGGACCTGGTTTTAAACACACACGTGCACACACACACACACTCACACACACTCCCATGCACACAAGAAGATGGAGATTTTTCAAAGGTAGAAGAGCTCAGGCAGGAAAATAAAAGAAAAAAATTATGAATATATGCTCTTTGTCGTGAACCTTGTTAGACTATGTGAATTGCTGGTTCTTGAGCCGGGCAGTAACCATTGACAAAGAATCACCCTGAGACACGTGGAAAAGCACACGTGGAAAAGCACTCGTGGAAAAGCACTGCAGAGCAGAGCGAACCCTGCAGACCATCACCGGCCCCAGGGCAACACGCTCCGAAGCACAGGAGGCGCCAGCGGGATTTCCGGCTGTTGCCCTGAGAGTGGGGCCTGCCTGGGCTCCCTGTGACACCCGGGGGCTGACAAAGGCACCCGGGGACGCCCCCTCCTCTGAGCGTGGCGCCGGCCTGCCCCGCCCCTGCCCTCCATCACACCAGAAACGGACACCTCTGCCCTTCTCAGAGCCGTGCCATCCGGGCAGTGCCGTCTGTCAGGGGAAGAGCTGGAGTCCTTGGAGAAAAGGGTGGCTTCTTTTAGGTCAGTTATTAATGTGCCTCATTCAGCATGTGAGTAAGAGAGCCTGGCGTGTGTTGCACCGGGACCGAGGCTTGCGGCTTTGAGGAAACGCTCCACGCAGTGAACGTGCCCGCGCACGCGGTGCGATGTAGTGCAAAGCGTCACCCCCAGGCGAGCCTGCGTCCAGACCCGGCGTGCAAGCCACACTGGGGCCGCCAGCACACCCGCTTCTGCAGGACACTCCGAGCTCATCCCTCAAACCAAAGCTTCTCTCCAGCAGGGGGAGCTCTGCTTTTTAGATGTACTCCCAAGATTTATGGTGGTCTCAGATCGTGCCTAGATAGAAAGGGTCTGCTCGAAATATCAGAGAAACGAAAACAAGTCACTGACACAAAGCGTGTGTAAATCTGTGCTTTGGGAGTGAAATGGGGAATCCAATAAAAGCCTGATAGTTTATCCTTCTTCCTTGATGCTCCTTAAATGAGGCTGTTATGGAGTACTTGATTTGAATATCTCCAGTCCCACCAAATGCCTAAATGTAGAAAACAGCAGAAGCAAAGAAACTGTATCCTAAGACAGAGATAGAGAAGAGATGATGAATGGATGACAGACAGGTGGATTCATGTATATTTTAATGGTGTGTCCATGGTTCAAAGCATCACGAAGTTGTGTTTCATTCTCGCATGTCAGATTTTACGTAATACTTGTTTATTAGCAACTCGGACAAGATAAGACTTAGGATGTTGCTGAATGAACTTAGTGGCCTGTCAGTAACTCAGAAGAAGAGTAAAATTCTTGAGTCAGTCCCATCTGAATTCTCATCCCAAATTCTATAAACTGTGATCTTGGGTGAACTATCCAACTTCTATATTCCTCAGTTTCCTCAACTGGAAATGCAGACGATATTAGTTTTAATAGCTGCCAGTTAGGGGTTTTTCTTGTTGTCCAATCATTAGGTCGTGTCCACCACTATATGACCCATGGACTGCAGCATACCAAGCTTCCCTGTCCTTCACCATCTCCCGGAGTTAGCTCAAACTCATTTCCATTGAGTCGGTGATGCTATCCAATCACCTCATCCTCTGTCGTTCCCTTCTCCCCCTGCCTTCAATCTTTCCCAGCATCGGGGTCTTTTCCAGTGAGTCAGCTCTTCCCATCAGGTGGCCAAAGTATTGGAGTTTCAGCTTCAGTATCAGTCCTTTCAATGAATATTCAGAACTGATTTCCTTCAGAATGGACTGGTTGGATCTCCTTGCAGTCCAAGGGACTCTCAAGAGTCTTCTCCAGCACCACAGTTCAAAAGCATCAATTCTTTGGCGCTCAGCTTTCTTTATAGTCCAACTCTCACATCCATATGTGACTACTGGAAAAGCCATAGATTTGACTAGTCGGACCCTTGTTGGCAAAGTAATATATCTGCTTTTTAATATGTGTCTAGGTTGGTCATAGCTTTCCTTCCAAGGAGCAACCATCTTTTAATTTCATGACTATACTCACCTTCCACAGCGATTTTGGAGCCCAAGCAAGTGAAATCTGTCACTGCTTCCATATTTTCTCCTTCTATTTGCCATGAAGTGAGGGACCGGATGCCATGATCTTAAGTTTTATGAATGTTGTTTCAAGCCCGCTTTTTCACTCTCCCCCTTCACCCTCAAAAGAGGCTCTTTAGTTCCTCTTCACTTTTTGTCATTGGCGTGGTATCATCTGCATATCTGAGGATTCGACAAGATAGTTTGTTTAAGGCACTGTTATATGTCGGCTCCATGACAATGTGTAATAACAATTACTAAGGTACTTGAGCGCCTCACCTTGGATAGTCAGAGGCAGCAGACATTTTGTTTCCTTTCTTCCTCATTAACAACCTCTTCTCCTCTTCCTCTTTTTGTTTTATTTATCCATTTTTCCCTCTGGGCTCACATTAGCTTTACATTCCTACAGTTTTGTGCTCAAACTCTCCGTTAATTAACTGGGTGGCTATCACTCCTCCTCAGTAGTCCCCCTTAACATCCAACATATAAAACCAGGCTTGAAACACATCGCTGTCACTACTCCCACCTCGGGAACTGACATGGAACTTGTCTTAGAAGGATGGTGGGACAGATCACCATACCTCATGGAAATCCCAGGCCCCCACATGAAGGATTTAAAAATGCCTTGTCGTCTGAAGAACACAAGTGCCTTGTGAACTGGGGAAGCAGGGGCCGGATTCATGAGCTGGCAATGGGTCTAATCTGTTAACATCAGACTGCATTTTACAAAGCATGAAACTGTGAGCAATTGGACCCAATTACTCTCCTTGTGATTCTCTGTTCACCCTCAAATGCCACTGCAATCTTGACTCCCAGGAGAAAACGCCTCACTGGAGAGCTGTGAGCTGCCTTGGGCATGTTTGATGGGGAGCAGCCTTGGGCCTTGGTCCTTGATCTGGTGCATCAAAGATGAAAAGTGAATAGGCTGAGGGCTCTGGTCTCAAGAGAGGAGGGCGATGAGAAACTGTGAGACCAGCCGTGGATACATATTGAGCACAGGCCCAAGCCGCCTCTCCCGGCAGCTCACCGATGCTTCTTCGATCAGCCTCCTCAGGAGGGACCGTGGTGGACAGGGCCAACAAGCGTTGTAAGCTTTCATCTTGGGTGCAAACGTGTGCAGCGATACTGTTTTAATGTAGTGGTTGCATTGCAGAGGCCACACTTTGATGTTAGGGAGAGCAAAGTCATGGAACACAGAGACTCAGCGTCCCCTCTCCAGCCTCTGTTCTCTGACACAGTTCAGTGGAAAGACTGGCCTCTATAGTCAGAGCAGCTGATATTTGAATCCCAGCTGCTCTGCCACCCACTAGTGATATAAAGTAGTTACACTAACCGCTCTGCGATGCAGTTTCCTCCATGTTAAAGTGTGTGTGTGTGTGTGTGTGCATGTGTGTGCACGCCAGAGAGAGAGAGAGAGAAATGAGAGAAACGGCTCAGTACTTAAGTGCTCGATAAACACTGGTTTCTCCATAGTAATTCACAGAAATGGAAGAAATCCCCAGGCATCACTTACATAACACTTGCCTATGATGAAGCTGCAAACTCACCGTTACTTTTTTCAGTCGTCCTTGTTGTTTAGTCACTAAGTTGTGTCCAACTCTTTGCAACCCTATGGACTGTACAGGATCCTCTGTCCATGGGTTTTCCCAGGCAAAAATACTGGGGTGGATGGCCATTTCCTTCTCCAGGGGATCTTCCTGACCCAGGGGTCCAACCCTGGTCTCCTGCACTGCAGACAAGATTCTGTACCATCTGAGCCACCAGGGAAGCCCAATATTCATTCATAGATACCTTAATTCCTCCCACACTTGATTATTCTCAGTGGACCCGTAAATCCTCTCCACATTCTCCACTCCCCTGTTGGGACGAGATGTGACCTTGGGCTGGCAGTGCTGTCTGAGGCTGAGTGAGCAACTGCAGGCCGGTCCCCACTCACGGAGCCCCAGCGCACATGCTCTCTTTACGTTTCCTCAAAACACCTTCGGCTCGTGCACATCTGGTCTGTAGACTCTTTTTTAAAAAACCCAGAAACTTCGTCATGAAAACTGAATTCATTCATTCAGCTGATATGGATTCAGCACTGCCTGTCTATGTAATCTTCTAGCCAATAGATATAGAATAATAAAACACAGAGTGCCTGCCCTCCTGCAGGCAAATGGTGGCAGGTGAAATCCTCTGAGGGGTCAAACAGGATGCAGCGAGAGAGACGGGCGGGCGGCGGGGCGGCGGGGCGGGGTCCGCTCCAGTGAGAGTGCTCAGAGAAGGCATCTCTAAAGAGGCAACTTAAAAATGAGGCCAGGAAACTTGAGAAACGCCAGCCTGGGATTGACAGGGAATGCAAATCTATCGGTGTTTTCTTTGTCATTGGCCCCAAATCGAGGCCTTTTAAGATGTGCTTTGTCATCCTCATTCTAGAGCTTGACAAGCACAGACTGGCTGCGCTCGGTGGGGGCTCGTCACACGTGGGTGAGCCCGCGGGCCTGTGTGCTGCTTGCTTCAGTGGAGCCTGACTCCGTGCAGCTGTGTGGACGGCAGCCCGCCAGGCTCCTCCGTCCCTGGGATTCTCCAGGCAAGAACACTGGAGTGGGCCGCCGTGCCCTCCTCCAGGGGCCCTTCCTGAGCCCGGGATGGAGCCCCGTGCCTCTCACATATCCTGCATTAGCACGTGAGGGCTGCCCTAGTGGCTCAGGTGGAGAAGAACCCGCCTGCAGTGCGGGAGACCTGGGTTCAGCCCCTGGGTTGGGAAGATCCCCTGGAGAAGGGAAAGGCTACCCACTCCAGTATCCTGGCCTAGAGAATTCCACGGACGATATAGTTCAGGGGGTTGCAAAGAGTCGGACACCACTGAGCGACTTTCACGTCCACTTTCTTTACCGCTAGCGCCCCCTGCTGCTGCTGCTGGGTCGCTTCGGTCGTGTCCGACTCTGTGCGACCCCATAGACAGCAGCCCACCAGGCTCTACCGTCCCTGGGATTCTCCGGGCAAGAACACTGGAGTGGGCTGCCATTTCCTTCTCCACCTAGGAAGCCCAGATAAGTGTACAAGGTCTGCCAAGTAAAACTCAGATGGTTACACTGCATCACTAAAGGCGCGTCCTCCCCTCCCTGCTCACTAGTGAGCTGGGAGTCCCACAGCATCTGTGAGCACGTGGGTCAGCGAGGTAAGGGCGTGAGCATGGCCCTGCAGGTGCTGGACGAGAAAGACGGACTCTGAGGCCCCACTGTACATTCGGCGGCCGCACCTTCCCAGGTGAGGAAGGCAAGTCAGACCCGTGCCCGCATGTGATGGATTGAGGATGCTGGTGTCCCCGAGCCCGTTGCGGCCGTCAGGGCCGTCCTGAGAGCGCCGCTGCTCTTGACGGATCGAGGTCTTCCGTCGTCAGTGTGTTTTTCACTTAATCCTGAGAAGTGAGTGGATTTATAGGAAATGTAAGTGCTTTCTAAAAGCCGCAGACAAAATGTCTGATCGCAAGCCCACCTTGTCTCGTATTTTGGCCCAGGGGCTGTGAGTGACGTGGCAGCTGATGCCTGCTGCGCTGAGAGGGCCGTTGCTGGCATCATCCCCGCTTATTTATGCGCGTCTGGAGCACAAAGCCAGAGCTTGACTCCACGTTTAGAAATTACCAGTCTAGAGGAAGAAGCCAATTTAAAAATATGTCATTTGCCTCCAGGACATTTTTTTTTCCTTCTTTCTTCTTAAATTTCTTCCTTTGCCTTAATTCTTTGAATACAGAGAAAGGAATAAAGAAACAAGAAGATGGAATATGAACAGAAGAGCTACATAGAAGAACACAGATATTAGTCCAATAAAGAAAGGAGAAAGGCATAAAGTTTCTTGGAATTTTATTTTTGTTTTCCTGGTTTTTTTGTTTTGGGTTGCTATTGTTTTCACCTTCAACTGCTGAAATAAGCTGGAATCGTTGCTTGTTATCTTTGCTGTGGACCCTCACTAGTTATCACAAATGATTTCTTGTAGTAAAACCTAACGGTATTTTTCTTCACTGTCCATGTTTCCGTGGTGCCATCTATTAATGGTAGCCCTATACTAAGGGTCCAAAGAATCTGTCATTCTTTTTTACCAACACTCTTTACTTCTAAAATTTACTAAATTCTAATTCTTTGTCCATTATATCCACTCTTTTGGCTGAGAATATATCAAAAATCTTTTCACCACCACTGATATTAAATCTGACTCATGTACTGAATCCAGAATAAACCAGATCATCTGTAATTTCCAAAAGCATATTTCAAAACATTAGCACACTTCCCTACTCTTTGTGTGATTTGTTCTGTGTAGACCCTGCACATAAATTCTTCTTAGGTTAATTTCATGCACCCTTCGCTTTTTTCTGATTACCTAATATGGTTCCTGTAGAGAAGTGTACAACAACCAGCTTTGGAAACAGGACCGAGGGGTAAATGTAGCCTTCTCCTGTGATCTCAGAGGTCTTCCATGTTCCTTTGTTAAGGAAAAGGGAATGTCTCTGCAGAAGTTACAGAGTGCTCTCTAAGCACCCTCATGCGGATCCTTCTTAATTCTGAGTGAACGTAATTACCACATGGGCTCAGGGCATTGGTTGTGACCCAGAAAGTGGTTGAACTCCAGGCATAACTGCCAATACCTGACTCTCTTCTGACCAGTTTTTCTGCAAGTTTTGGGTAGAAATTCTACACGCACTAGTTCGTTGTTCAGAAAAGATTGATTCTCTTTGCTAGTTGATGTATCTCCTTATATGTCGAGAATTCAGTGTGTTTAAGTGAGCGTTTAAATGAACACTTAAGTGTCCGTGTGAGTATTGATTCAGAATCGCAGTGAGTAAAGCCTTGACATTCCCGCTTGTGGTGTAAGAGAGCCCTCACCTTCCCCAGGGCTGCCTGCAGAGTAAAGCCTCGTCCGGATGGATTTCCAGCTATTTCGTCTCATCATCACCCAAAGCAAAGGAGGAGGCCCTTCTTTCTCTATGCGCGTTGCTTTCTCCAGTCACTGCCTTCAGTGGTTCAGGTACAAAATGAAAGCTAGCAAAGAACAGGCGTTTCAGAGACGCAAACCCAGTGGAGTTGAGGAAGATCACAAATATCGCCCGTTACTTGGTGTGGTCAGATAGAGACAACGAAAGGCCCAGCTCCTAGCACCGTGTGCAGAGGTGGTGGCTGTCCTCACGGTTCAGTGCAGGGGTGAGACCCCACTCCTTTCCAGACTCTTCTGTTGCACACAGGGAGAGAACTCTGTTGTCCTTGGACTCAGACAAATACTGCTGATTCACCCTCACTTCCCAGGTGAAGGCCATTTGGCCATCTCTTCATTCCATCTTTTCTGCCTAAGGCTGCAGATTTCCGAAAGGGCCCTTGTTGTTGATGTTTAGTCGCGATGTCTGACTCTTTGCAACCCCATGGACTGTAGCCCGCTAGGCTCCTCTGTCCATGGGATTTCCCAGGCAAAAATGCTGGAGTGGAGTGGGTTGCCATTTCCTTCTGCAGGGGATCTTCTCAACCCAGGGATCAAACTCGAATCCCTTGTGTCTGGGGCATTGGTAGGTGGATTCTTTACCACTGCACCACCTGGGAAGCCCAAAAATAGGTCTCTAACCGAGGGGACTAAGTGAGACATGGGTACAAAGCATGTGACTCCATGTCTAATGCATTATGCTCGTAAAGGAGCACCGTTTTTCTTTTTCATGACATATGTATTTATTGAGCACTGACTGTGCGAATATATAATTCTGTACCCCTGGTGTAAATAATCTGTTAGCATTTAGGATATTTTAGAGACTTGCCTTAATGTTTCATTTCTAAGTTACCATTGGTTTGTTGCTAAGTTGCGTCCAACTCCTTGTGACCCCATGAACTGCAACATGCCAAGATTCCCTGTTTACTCCCAGAGTTGCTCGAAATCATGTCTGTTGAGTCGATGATGCCGTCCAACAATCTCATCTCTGTCATCCCTCTTCTCTGTCTGCCTTCAGTCTTTCCCAGCATCAGGGTCTTTCCCAATGAGTCTGCTCTTCGCGTCAGGTGGCCAGAGTATTCTAAGTACCTGTGATTTTGTGTGTGTTTCTAAGTAGGCAACAGTAAGTATCATTTTCTGATGCATGTTGAAATACTAGAAAACTCCATTGCCTGTATCTGAAAATGCCAATGTACTTTATAAGCAGAATCAACCACTAAATGTTTAGGCAGTTAGGTCTGAGGTACAAACATGGCTTAGAAGATATTCTGACAACGGTGCTAAAGTTTTAGAAGACAGTACTACGTGGGAGGCCATACAAAGAGCGAATTGTTGTTCATGCTTCAGCTTTGATTTGGAGACACCTGTGAAAGAAAATAATCCTTTCCCAGCTCTTACTGGTTATTTTATTTCCAGAAAACATGCTTGTTATTTTAGCAATTGCCTGGGCCCTCCAGGAGGATCTATGATAAGTGAACAGCGCCACCTCCTGGTCATAGTGGGAGGATGTCTCTACTGAGAAGAGCCACGGCTTGCACCCGCCTGTTTGTATGCACGCACGCTCAGTCGCGCCGGTCGAGTCTTTGCGACTCTGGACTGTAGCCTGCCAGGTTCCTCTGTCCATGGGATTCTCCAGGCAAGCATCCTGGAGTGGGTTGCCATGCCCTCCTCCAGGCGATCTTCCCAACTCAGGTATTAAACTCGAATCTGCCTGTGTCTCCTGCACTGCAGGCAGATTCTTTACCCACTGAGCCACCTGGGAAGCCCGCTTGCCTGTATATGAACCCCAAAATAAAGTTGAATATTTTGATTTCAGGAACCAAAAAGCCAACGCTGGAGTTTAAAAGCAAAAATCAAACCACGTACAGTTAGTTCCATGAATATAGACAAATTTACTCTCTGGTATAAAGAGTTCCCTTTTCTCCTCCAAAATTGTTGTGTTTTTTTCCCATAAAAATAGGCTGACAGGAGCTGCTCCAAGTGATTTAGTTCAAGTGCCAAGTGAAAACGTCTGGCTTGAGTCACCTGTTTCTCTGCACTGTGTGGATATGACAGGCTGGCAGAGACCGCTCCAAACACACTATTTGTCTAGCTCATTGCATATTAACATTTCCAAAGTAAACTTCCCCTTTCTGTAACTTTGTTATGTAAATATTTTTATTGAGACGCAGTGATGCCTTTTCTAGATGGTGTTGTCCGCTTAGCATGCAGCTCAGCTCATCCTGGAAGCTTTGGTTAGGATCAGTCCAGACACTGAGCTCACAGGAGGACCAGGCCGTGACAGCATCCCGGGGGCATGGAGCAGGGGAGGAGCACGGCCGCATGGGGGTCCGGGCCCACCTGGGCCCTGAAGACGGCCTGCAGCTCCCCGGTGTCACTTGCGGGGCGCGGGGCACTGGCTCTGGGACTAAGGAGGGAGCGAGTGAGTAGTTGACAACCCCCATCCCCCGCACGCTGTGAGAGTCCAGATTTTCTCTGTGAGAGTCCAGATTTTCTCACCTGGAAGCTGTGTGACGCGCGGGACTCTCAGGCTGACTCTGGGAAGCAGCAGGCGTGTTGCCCCAGCCCCAGTGCTGGTGAGGAACAGACGCGGATCCTTCTGCTCTTCCCTCACTCACTGACGTGGCTGCGCCAGGTCTTAGGAGCAGCACTCGGATCTTCAGTCCTTGTTCCTGCATGCAGGATCTTGTTCCCTGATCGATCAGGGGTCGAACCCAGGCCCCCAGCTTTGGGAGCGGGGGCGTCTGAGCCACTGGACCACCAGGGAATTTCCTCTCTTCCCCTTTGAAGACACAAATCTCATTCTGAGTGGTCTGGGCAGGTAAGTTTGCACACTTTGAGGCAAAGAGTAAAATCCATGAAATCTGGCTGTAAAGCCACTAATGGCTGTTTCAGGCAATCAAGAAGCAGCCGCCTAACCTCTGGATACACAGGCAAGTCCTGCCCTTGCTCTAGACCAGGGTCTGGAGGTGAGCAATGGCCGTCTGCCCTCCAGCTCACAGTGAGAGCGTGACCACATCTCACACCCCTTCCCCGACGCCGTCTCCCCCAGTTCCTTCCTCTGTCTCCCTTCTCTTGCTTGGTGACCTCATCCCAGAGCCTTGGCTACTTGGTTTCCAGCACTGGTGGGACATCCTGAGGGCAGGGGGAGGGAGTGGTCTTCAAAGAGGAAAGGCCCCGTGCCGGAGGTGATGGCTGGGCGTGACAGTCATAGCATAGAGAAATAAAAGCTTGCTGTAAAGACCCTCAGCCGGCCCTGTGAAGCCTTTGATGTCTTCCAGTAAGATAGAAGAGCTCTGTTTCCAGGACGCGTCTAGAAGCAGTTTGTCCACCTTACAGTCAGAAACAGAAGCCGTTCTTCCTTTCGTAAAGATGTGCTTACTTCTGGCCGCTCTGGGCGTGGCTGCTGCACGCAGCCGTTCTCTGGTTGCAGCGAGCGGGCTTCTCCCTGCGGTGGCTTCTCCTGCGGCAGACCACGGGCTCTAGGGTGCGGGCTCAGTAGTTGCGGCTTAGTTGCTCTGAGACACGTGAGGATCTTCTCCAACCAGGGATCGAACCAGCGTCCGCTGCACCAGCAGGCAGATTCTTCACCGCTGGTCCACGGGAGACGTCCAAATCGTCCTTTCCTGCTGATTTTTAATACAATTAAGAGCTGATAGCACAGACTTTTTTCTGTCGAATGTTAAGAGCTAACAGAGAGCGCCTGTCTCCTGTGAAGCAGCAGGCAGTGGAGAGGGGCAGAGCCAGGAGAGGGGAGGGTCAGGGGGTGAGGTCTGGGGTTGCTGATCAGGAGCAGGTCTCGATTTCAGTCATCCCTCTGGATGTGAATGTGGACCCCACAGCCGACTGGCCGCTCGCTAGAGTGATCCGCATGTGTCTGTAATGACCCGGCCCCACTCACACACTGGTGGACAAGTGTTTACTAGGTGCCACTCACCTGCTGCGGCTGTTGCTGCTAAGTCACTTCAGTCGTATCCGACTCTGTGCGACCCCAGAGACGGCAGCCCATCAGGCTCCCCCGTCCCTGGGAATCACCAGGCAAGAACACTGGAAGGGGTTGCTATTTCCTCACCTTCTAGGTCTGATCAAAAGGGAAAAGATCCCTGCCCTCAGGAGTTTACATTCTACCAGGGGAAACAGTTCAAGGGGGAAAAAAAAAACCAAAACTAACAAATAATTAAATTAGCCAGATGTGAGAGCAGACGTTTCCTGTTCACACTAGGCAGGAAATATTTTTTTAATTGAAGTATAGTTGGTGTACAGTATTGTGTCTGTTTCAGGTGTACAGCATGGTGATTCAGCATCTTTGCCAATTTTATCCCATTACAG
This sequence comes from Madoqua kirkii, assembly GCA_006408675.1. NCBI lineage: Eukaryota > Metazoa > Chordata > Mammalia > Artiodactyla > Bovidae > Madoqua > Madoqua kirkii. Next base: position 29,039 of record SJYC01004014.1, on the reverse strand, counting down.
CTTATTACAAGATATTTGGTATAATTCCTTGTATGGTACAGTATATCCTGTCGCTTATATGTCTTATGTACGGTAATTTGTATCTGTCAATCCCATACCCCTAATCTGTGCCCCCCAGCTCCCCCTTGGTAACCGCATTCATTTTCTATGTCTGTGAGTCAGTTTCTGCTTTGTGTATGATATAACTGTATTATTTTTGAGATCCCACTTATAAGTAATAGCCTGTGTGTGTGCATACATGCTAAGCTACTTCAGTCACGTGTGACCCCATGGACTGCAGCCCACCAGGCCCCTCTGTCCCTGGGATTCTTCAGGCAAGAACACTGGAGTGGGTTGCCATGCCCTCCTCTAGGGGATCTTCCCAACCCAGGGATGGAAACTGAGACTCCGGCAACTCCCGCATTGCAGGCAGACTCTTTCCCGATGAGCCACCAGGGAAGCCGAGGTGATAGCATGTGATATTTTTGTTTTTCTGTCTGACTTATTTCACTAAGCATAATATTCTCTGTGTCCATCCACGTGGCCACAAATGGCAGTATTTTCATTCTTTTTAATTGCTGAATGATGTTGCATTGAGTCTGCGTTCCACATCTTCTTATTCCAGCCATCTGCTGATGGACACTTAGGTTGCTTCCGTATCTTGGTGACTGTAAATACCTGCTGTGAACACTGGAGCGTGCGTCTCTTTTCGAATTAGTGTTTTTCTTTTTTTCTCCAACATATGAAGTGAAAGTGAAAGTCGCTCAGTCGTGTCCAACTCTTTGCGACCCCATGAACTATACAGTCATGGAATTCTCCAGGTCAGAATACTGGAGTGGGTAGCCTCTCTCTTCTCCAGGGGATCTTCCCAACCCAAGGATCGAGCCCAGGCTTCCCATCCGGGTTCTTTACTAGCAGATTCTTTACCAGCTGGGCCACAAGGGAAGCCCTTACCAATATATACCCAATCACAAAGAGTCGGACAAGACCTAGCGACTGAGGTGAACTGACCCAGGAGTGGAGTTGCCAGTCCTGGTAGCTCTGGTCATTTCTTTAGGGACCTTCCCTGTTGTTTCCCACAGTGGCTGTGCCAGTTTACATCAGACAGGACACACTGTGGACTTTGAAGGCCAGGGGTCTCCGAGGCTGCAGCGTGAAAGCGGCCCGCGCAGTCCTGGCCTGCAGACACCGCCCTCCTGGGCCAAGGGCGGTCTCCTCTCAAGGGCTGTGGGCCTCCTGCTTCACTAGGAAGACCGATCCAAGGCAATGAGGAGAGGGCTACTCAGCAGGAGGATTAAACCCCAATGGCCTTTTTCTAGTTTTGAAACACGTTTTGGCCAAAAACCCAGAAGTTGATCAATAATTATTTATCTAGCCTTCTGAATGAGATAAAGTGGAAGTGTGAGTCGCTCAGTCGTGTCCGACTCTTTGTGACCCCGTGGACTGTAGCCCACCAGGCTCCTCTGTCCATGGGATTCTCCAAGCGAGAATACTAGAGTAGGTTGCCATGCCATCCTCCAGGGGATCTTCCCAATCCAGGGATCGAATCCAAGTCTCCCGCATTACAGGCACATTCTTGACCATCTGAGCCACCAGGGAAGTCTCTAGATGAGATTTTCATATGAAGGTTATGCTTCCAGTGAGAAATCGGAGGATGTTCCAGCGTGGTTTTGCCTCCCGCTGTGCTGGGAGTAGAAGCTGTGGACAGCTGTCCAGGAAGACCGCAGGCACTGAGCTCACCCCAGCGGGCGTCAGGTCAGTTTCGCAGAAGCTGGGAATATCAGGACCCAGGGTCGGGCTCCAGAGATGAAAGAGACTAGCTGCTCACCCAGACAAAAGGAACCCTGAGTGCAGCAGGCAGGGAGTCTCAGCCTCCTGGAGAGAGGGCCCCCAGGGCACGCAGCTGTGATATGTAATGGGAGAGGCTGAAGGGACCCTCTTGCACTAACTGCGCACAGAGACCTGGAACTTAGTGCTGGGTCTCCACCGGTTCTCACAGCATTTGGAAGCAAAACGAACAGCTTGTGCGCCAGGGAGGCACTCAAAGTGGAGAAGGAGCGAAGTACAGACTAAAATTCCATCCGTAGCCTGTCCTCACTTGCCCTCCCCACCCCGTCCTGGGGAGAATGCGGTAAAGGAGGCCCCTTTTTGGGTGATTTTGAGATTTATCTGTTGTTTGTTCATTGTTTTCAAATGTTATTCCTTGTAAATGAAAGTTGAATTAGCTCCAGAATCTGTTTGTGAATGACAGTGAGCACACATTTGTGGCTGTTTATCACATCTAAGAATAAGGTTTCACAGTTTTGCAAAGTGAATTGAGAAGCCGCCATCTTCCCTGTCATCTGTGACAAGGAGCATCTCTTCCTCTCCTTTTTCCTTTATTGCCCACGGCACTGTTCCCACCTGGGGCTCCACCCCCAACTGGCCAGTCCCTGGGCCGCCTGTCCTTCATTCGCTTCACCGATGTTGATGTGCTGATGAATCGCTGAAACAGTCATTTCCCTTTTCTGTAATATATTTATATGAATTGTAAATGGCCTTTCTTCTAGAGAAAACGAACTTGGGCAGGGGAAAGAGGAAGGAGGTCAGGGACCCTGGGCAGGAGACATATGTGATGGGGAGTCTGGCACGGATGTACCAGACCGCGCTTCTGAGGTCACCGTCCAGGGTTCTCAGCCTAGTGCGCAGTCCTCCTCCCTGCAGGCTCTCAGTAGCTGCTGTGCTGTTTGGGTGTTTGGAAAGGCCGTGCATTTCCACAGCAGCCTAATTAACTGCTGCCAGAATGAAACGTAATCCTGCGATATGCTAGTCCAGTGGGCAGTAGGACTGAGCGCTGGCGGATTGAGTATCGACTGCTGCAGCCCAGAGGGCGGGCTTTCAGCGCGTCTTTGTGTAGCCGTCACGAACCACCGAAATGGACGCAAGAACTGATGCTCAGCAAGCATGCATTCAGGGCTTCCCAGGCGGCGCTAGTGGTGAAGAGCCCGCCTGCCGGTGCTGGAGGCAAGATGCACGCGTCCGATCCCTGGGTCAGGAAGATCCCCTGGAGGAGGGGATGGCAACCCACTCCAGAATTCTTGCCTGGAGAATCCTATGGACAGAGGAGCCTGAAGGGCTACAGTCCACGAGGTCGCAAAGAGTCGGACGTGACTAAAGCGACTTAGCACACACGCATGCACACACAAGCATGTGTTGAATGAATGAATGAATGCACATATTCCGAGGCCACAAGCTTATGCCCTGTGAGGCTTCCCACACGGCCCCTGTATTTAACTCTGTATGCCTTCAATCTTTCCCAGCATCAGGGTCTTTTCCAATGAGTCAGCTCTTTGCATCAGGTGGCCAAAGTATTGGAGTTTCAGCTTCAGCATCAGTCCTTCCAATGAACACCCAGGACTGATCTCCTTTACAATGGACAGGTTGGATCTCCTTGCAGTCCAAGGGACTCTTAAGACTCTTTTCCAGCACCACAGTTCAAAAGCATCAATTCTTCGGTGCTCAGCTTTCTTTATAGTCCAACTCTCACATCCATCCATGGCTACTGGAAAAACCAGAGCTTTTACTAGACGGACCTTTTTTGGCAAAGTGATGTCTCTGCTTTTCGATACACTGTCTAGGTATGTCAGGGAGCAAGCAAAAGTCTTCCAGGGAACAAGCAAAATCCTCCTGGGGGTTAAGCATTCTGTCCGTCCTCTGATTAATTTTCCGTACTTGGTGCTGCTGACCTCCAGACTCTTCATACACCATTGTCGCGAGAACTGATGATGTCTTTCACACGTCAGTCCTTCTGCCTCTCATGTGACTCCACATCCTCCCGCCCTCCCGTGGAGCGGCACTCCCCCAGCTCCGTCTGCTTCCACGTAACAGTCTGTGTGGCCCGTAGTGGGTGAGAGCCAGGAAGTAGGGAATGCTCGCTCTCCTCTTTGCTGTCGGAGGTCGGGCCCACTGGGTCCCAGGGCCCCTCCGAGCATCAGCCCAGGAGCAGGGCCTCAGGCAGCTGGCGGGGCTGAGGGAGATCTGTGCAGGCCTGCAAGCTCAGACTAGCAGCCCATCGTGGTCAGTCCATGGAGCCCGGTCTCGGTGAAAGACCATGTGGGCGCTCATGGCTGAGGGCAGATACGGGCCTCCTCCCGTCAGCAGAAGACTGGCAGAGACCCAGGTCCAGTGCATGAAATGGATCTCAGAGCAGCAGCACCAACACCTGCCTCCGGACGCAGGCCACAGGGCACGCAGAGGCTGCCGAGCGCGGTAGGAGGGCCACGCTTGACTTGTGCTGCTTACATGGACCTTTGACACAGGCATGTCTCCGTACACGTGCACACACTGCCCCGTGAGACACGCCCACTCCTACTTACCTGCTCTCACGCTCCCCTCACACAGCTGCCCTGTCCTGCTCACACTCACTTTCAGATTCCTGCTGTGCCCGGGCCTGCCGCTCCTCCTAAAGCAGCTGGCCCTGGAGAGACCGAGCTGCTGACCCAGCAGATCCCCACTGTGCCCGGGGCCTGCGCCCGCGACCTTTATCATCCTGACACCAAGACTAAAGAAGACATTGGTGCCAACTTAGCACTTTTGTTCACGATACACATATGACAGAATTTAATCTTCCTGTTTCACATGCTCTGCGAAATCCTTTTCCATTCTGCTTCTCAGCTGAAAAGCAAGATCGGGCAAACTTGATGTGTGAATGGACCTGCCTCTCAGATTCATATAGATACGTGGCAATTCTGTTGATCTCAGGGAGCCGCAAGGACGTTGGTAATGCGAGAGCAGCAAGCTGTCGTGGAGAATGCTCGTTTTGTGAGGGTGGTCCCAAACTCTGCCAGCTGATGGGGGTCGAACTTTGAAAGGGACCTGGGCTTGCAGCACGTGATTTCAAGTAGGGCTTTAAATTCTTATTCTGCAGTTTGCTGTTGATCGCAGAAATATTATACCAAGGTTGGGGCTTGCTTTCATTTTTATAGTGACAGCCTTACGTGATGCCTTTGAACCTTCTGGCAATCTAAAAATATCCAGCAGGCACACAACTTTCCTCTGAAGTGAGCAGCGCTTTCCGTACAGAAGTTGCTGTTTATGTCCTTGGAGAGGAGCCACCCCAAACACACTGGGCCTCTGCCCCTTCGGCGCATCTGCTATTTCAGCACATCACGTGTTCATGCACCACATCGTCACTTATTCTTGAAGGTCCTACTCTGGGAGCCACGTGGCCGTTATAGCGTGACACATCAGAGGACGTGTAACGGCTTCAGAGTCTGAGAAAGAGTTTTTGTCCCAAATGCTTGTAGTTCTGAAGCGTGTTCTCAACATAACCACAGTGCTTGAAAAACCGTCTTTTCTCATCCTGCATCTGCAGGACGGGCTGTGGGCTTGTGAACGGTGTGGGGGCAGTGTGGAAATGGGCAGGGCATGCCAGTTTGGGCACAGTTTCCTTCCCCATCTCCTGGGCTTCCATGTGCTGGGTTAGCAGTTTTCTCCCCTTAATAGGTGGGTCGCAAGCATCCTTCCATTTTTCTAAGGCTGAGTTTAATGGTGTCCACACATCTGTTTGGGCTTGCCCACCTGCCCATGCAGGAGACACGGGAGATGCGGGTTCGATTCCTGGGTCAGGAGGATCCCCTGGAGGAGGAAATGGCAACCCACGGCAGTGTTCTTGCCTGGAGGATCCCATGGACAGAGGAGCCTGGCAGGCTAGAGTCCATGGGGTTGCAAAGAGTCAAATACGACTTTGCAGCTGAGCGCTCATGCAAACACCCATTCACGAGGCTGCGCCGTGCTTCACTTATGTTTATCTTAATTTATCTTTCAGAATGGTGACAGTTTTCCTGTGGGTTACTTTTTGCTGTGTTTCTGAGTTTTCTCGGAAAAATTCCTAGAAGAGGAAGTTTGAGGGTGGAATTACATGCCTGTTTCTTAAACTTCGCACAGCATTTCCTCACTTCTACAAATCACATTTTTATATATCTTAACATTTACGAATTTAAGGGAACTCAGGGAAATGTTTTAAATGAATGTGGACAGATATGATGGCAGTGTTTTTTCCTTCTGTAGTTTCAAGCTATTATTAAATTGAAGACACTCTTTACAATGAATGTCATCTTAGAGTTAAGCCACGCGGCACTGTGGCCTCACCTCCCAGAAGGCCCCTGCACACAGTGTGATCTCTCCTCCAGCAGAGTGGAGCTGCCCCACCCCACCCCCAGCTCCTCTCTCCTCCTTTGCCAAATGATAAGCAGTTATTTCTTGTTCGTCATGGCAGCACGTTTCTATATTTGTGATGCACTAAAATTAATTACTACCAGCGTGCTTCTTAGAAATTGTAATGTTGGTATGACTCTGACTCTCCTTGGTGTTAAAAATTATGAGCATGTGTTAACAGATATTAATTAAGACATTTTAATGACAGATATAGTGTATTTGGAGAAGGCAATGGCACCTCACTCCAGTACTCTTGCCTGGAAAATCCCATGGATGGAGGAGCCTGGTAGGCTGCAGTCCATGGGGTCGCTAAGAGTCAGACACAACTGAGCGACATCACTTTCACTTTTCACTTTCATGCATTGGAGAAGGAAATGGCAACCCACTCCAGTGTTCTTGCCTGGAGAATCCCAGTGACAGCGGAGACTGGTGGGCTGCCTTCTGTGGGATCGCACAGAGTCGGACACAACTGAAGCGACTTAGCGATAGTGTATTTGGGCTTCCCAGGTGGCGCTAGTGGTAAAAAATATGATTTACATTAAATTAATCTTAAAATTACACCTCAAAGTCCTCTAAAGTTCCATTTATTTGAAATACCAAGTGGACCTAAAGCCTTGGCTGCCCAAAGTGCCTCTTGCCCCCACACAGCAGGCCGTGTCCCACCTGCCCCGCCAGCGCCCGAGCATTTTCTTTCACTTCTGGCTGCATTTCCCTGCTTTTCAAGGTTGGGATAATTGTGTTGACATCATAATTCATCATCTGAAAACCGATTACAGATTTGCAAATTCCAGGACTCAGTGATGACGCCGAGCATGACTCGGCAGGAGCGCAGATTGACAGAAACATGTTGTACTTGCCTTGCAACCGTGCTGAGCGCTGAACGTGGAAAGAGAAGGATCTGCCTCGCCTGAATGGAATGGAAATTACTGGTGGAGAAAGGAGTCTAGAAATTGCTTGTTGCGAGTCAGTTTACTGTCATTAGCCTGAAAGGCATTTCCTTAGAGCCGATGCTAAGAAGCCACTTTGTCATGGTTCATGAGGCATTACACTCAAGCCCCGTAGTTAGTGATGTTTCAAAGCAAGACACAGGTCACAGATCAGAGGTGCGGAGTGAGGCGGTCCTGTCACTTGACAGTGATGTAAGAATTGAGAGATTTCTACAAGGACTTCCCCGGAGGTCTAGTGGCTAGGACTGCACGCCTTCACCATCAGCGGCAACAGTTCAATCCCAGGTTGGGGACCTGCGATCCCACGAGCCACGGCATGACCACAAACAAGAAAAAAAGAAAAACAACTTTAAAAGGTTTATATACACTGAGCTGACGTTTCCCTCCAAAAAGTAGAACTTGGACACCTTACTCGTTTGATACATTTGAGAAATAGCAAAAATGGCCCGTGGTGGTGGCATCAACTTTCTTTCGGAAAGCATCAAATCAAACTTCACAACTTAAAAAAAATAATAATGGGAAGATTCATTGCAAATGCCAGAATCAGGTCAAATCAAACCGCAGGCATTTGTGGGAGAAAAAATACCTAGAGGTCGTGAGGGTCATTCCAGTCCTGTTGACTGGCATCCCTAATGCACGGTTTATCCCAGCGTGGACCTGTATCAGACACATATTTGTATATATATGATCCCTGAGACTAACTTCACTTCAGCAGATTGCATCTTTCAAAACTGACACAAGCAAGCATCCACTTTTGAAAAATCCACTGTTTTAACCGCCACCTGACAACCTCAGGTGTAGATTTGCAGGTTACCCTCCTAAACCCCTATTGCTACTTCCTGATTCAACCGAGGGTGTGACGCTCCACTAGGTGCCTGCCTGCACGAGAGTTCTTGAGGACCCTTGGTTCCCGTTCACATTCCCTAGAAAACAGCCAGGACAACTGGCCACGGTGAGCCCGCGTCTAAGGAAAGGCCCTCGGTAGCAACTGCGGCCGCCACGAGTGACAGCTAGCGGGCTTCCCCCCAGATCCTGCTGTGAGTCTTGTCACTCATTATGTGACACAGCTGGTTTCACGCCAGGCCCGCTGCTGCCAGTCTGCACTGATCTGAAGGCCTGTGAGACACGTGAGGACCAGACCAGCGTTCAGGGTGGAGTCCCAGAGCTGAAGGAGGTGGCCAGAGCAACTTTAGCATTTTGTCCATCCTCCTGCCTCCAATGAAACCTCACAAAAAAAAAAAAAAAAAAAAGCCTATATCCAGGCCAGCCCAATAGGAGAATTCACCCCGTTCTTCATTCTTTCATTCCTTTTTTTTAAAGATCCTTTTGTTTTTTAAGATCTATTTTTTCCTTTTATTTTTGGCCATGCTGAGTCTTCTTTGTTGCACACCGGCTTCCTCTGGTTTCGGCGAGCAGGGCCAACTCTTGGTTGCTGTGTGCAGGCTTTGTGGTGGCCTCTCTTGTTGAGAGCCCGAGCTGTAGGACACGTGGGCTCGGTAGTTGCCGTGCATGGACTTAGTTGCTCCACCGCATGTGGTATCTTCCCAGACCAGGGATCAAACCAATGTCCCTTGCATTACAAGGTGGATTCTTAACCACTGAGCCACCCAGGAGACCTGTATGCAGGTCAGGAAGCAACAGCTGGAACTGGACATGGAACAACAGACTGGTTCCAAATAGGAAAAGGAGGACATCAAGGCTGTATATTGTCACCCTGCTTATTTAACTTATATGCAGAGTACATCATGAGAAACGCTGGGCTGGAAGATGCACAAGCTGGAATCAAGATTGCTGGGAGAAATATCAATCACCTCAGATATTCAGATGACACCACCCTTATGGCAGAAAGTGAAGAGGAGCTAAAAAGCCTCTTGATGAAAGTGAAAGAGGAGAGTGAAAAAGTTGGCTTAAAGCTCAGCATTCAGAAAACTAAGATCATGGCATCCAGTCCCATCACTTCATGGGAAACAGATGGGGAAACAGTGGAAACAGTGTCAGACTTTATTTTGGGGGGCTCCAAAATCACTGCATATGGTGATTGCAGCCATGAAATTAGAAGACGTGTGAAAGAGGAGAGTGAAAAAGTTGGCTTAAAGCTCAGCATTCAGAAAACTAAGATCATGGCATCCAGTCCCATCACTTCATGGCAAATAGATGGGGAAACAGTGGAAACAGTGTCAGACTTTATTTTGGGGGGCTCCAAAATCACTGCAGATGGTGATTGGATTCATGAAATTAAAAGACGCTTACTCCTTGGAAGGAAAGGTATGACCAACGTAGATAGCATATTGAAAAGCAGAGACATTAGTTTGCCAAAAAGGTTCCATCTAGTCAAGGCTATGGATTTTCCTGTGGTCATGTATGGATGTGAGGTGGACTGTGGAGAAAGCTTAGCGCCAAAGAATTGATGCTTCTGAACTGTGGTGTTGGAGAAGACTCTTGAGAGTCCCTTGGACTGGAAGGAGATCTAACCAGTCCATTCTGAAGGAGATCAGTCCTGGGTGTTCTTTGGAAGGACTGATGCTAAACCTGTAACTCCAATACTTCGGCCACCTCATGCAAAGAATTGACTCATTGGAAGACTCTGATGCTGGGAGGGATTGGGACAGGAGGAGAAGGGGACCACAGAGGATGAGATGGCTGGATGGCATTACTGACTTGATGGACATTGAGTTTGAGTGAACTTTGGGAGTTGATGATGGACAGGGAGGCCTGGCGTGCTGCGATTCATGGGGTTGCAAAGAGTCGGACACCAATGAGCGACTGAACTGAACTGAATCCCATTTTAAAGTTCCAGTACCGTGCCTGATACATTGCCAGTGCTCACTGAAGAATACTTAAATCAGTGTTCATACTTGCATGTTAAAAATGAGTAAGGAAACATTGGGATAAACTGGAAAGGAATTCTTTTTAGGTACAGGTGAAAAAAACAGCATTTTTAAACTAATCAATTAGGTTAAGGAAAATATAAGCAGTTGCTCAGAATGTAAAGTTGATTGTCTTTGTTAACTAATATGGGAATGATTCTCCTGTAGTAAGTGGTTTATCTTCTTTACTTATCAGACTGTCATAATCTGTAGCTGAGATTTTGTAGCTAAGCTATTAGCATGATTTGACAGAGGAATATTCAAATTATTTCAATTTTAGTCTTAATTGATGAGTACATTAACACATTCATTAAATTGACTCGGTCAAATAGGCACCTACATCATATATATGGGACCTGGGCTTTAGACTTTTCTCTTTAAAATCAACCATGTGCTCAATTGCTCAGTTGTATCCAACTCTTTGTGACACCATGGACTGTAGCCCAACAGGTTCCTCTCTCCATAGTATTTCAGAGGGAAGAATACTGGAGTGGGTTGCCATTTCCTTCTCCAGAGGATCTTCGTGACCCAAGGATCAAACCCCTGTCTCTTGAATCCCCTGCACTGGTAGGCGGATTCTTTACCACTGAGCCACCTTGGAAGCTCCTTTTTTTTTTTTTTTTAAGTACAGCTCTGCCAATTGGAGGCACTCAATATGCACATTGTAAATGACCAAACGACTAAACAACTCAGGGAAATGTATCAATCATCCTAAAAATATGATCAACCATTTCAAAGTGGCTTCTTTGAATGGGTTTTCCATTTATAGCTGGGCAAACACGCACGGTTCCCTGGTAACACAGAATGCATCTACTGTATGGCTGCCAATGAGTAGGGCAGTGCTCTGCAGCCACAAAGGTTGTTCTCTAAAAGAAGCTAATGTCACAAAACCTGAGCCTGTGGTTTTGGCATCATTAGCACTCTATTCACTTCAGCTAATCCACAAATTTTACAGTAACAGATAATGACTGGCTGGGGTAGCAGATATAGGTGCTACTACCACCATAATTATATTTGATCATATAATATGAGATAGCATTATGCACATTCAATGCAGTAAAGTCAAATAACCTTGTAGTTAGAATTTTGCATAGTTTACCATATCATATTTATTTTAGGCAAAACAATCCTTACACCTTGGAATTAAAATGGATAGCATGACTGCTCCTCCACACTAAACTTCAGTAGTCTCTTTTTTGGTGTTGACTAAGGAAATCTGGAATGGAAAATCAACACTACTACTGCTATTTGCCTTTCGGATTATTTTTGAAAAGGAAAAATAAGGTCAACCAAAGACTATTATTTAGAAAATTCTATATTTAGCAACTTTGAGTTCTTCAAGAAAGAGTGCCATATTAATACATAATACTTGTTCCTTAAGGAAAGGCTTGACTTTTAGTGTTCTTCAGTTCTCCAGTTTCTTAAATTAAAAGCAATTAAGCAGACATGGAAAAAAATCTTGAATCAATTCTATAATCGATAAGGTGGATATATTAGATTGTTCCAATAGCATGAGGAGAATATCAGCTGTACAATATTCCAGTGAGAGTTTAACTGTCAGCAGAACAGCTCTTGAGAATGATACTGGATTCAAAATAAAGGAGGAAAGATAGGATTGGAATTAAACATATTTTGTAGTTGCCAGGCAATATAATTTTTCAAGGTTGAGTAATGCATTAATTCCCTATAAGAATAAGCAGACTTTTAGTTTCCATAGTCTTATAGGCCAAATTTTGATATTTTTGGCTTAAAACAACTGGAGCAGGCCCCCGTTCCTTCAACATTTTTCCACATCCTCTTTAATATCCACACAGCGCAGGGACTGAGTATTTTTGGTAATTTATTTGTATTTCATCCTGAGATTTATAAAGAATGAAATGACTCCAAGAGATTTATGATTTAATGTTCTGCACATGAAAATATAAAAACACAGTTCTATTAAACCAATCAATGATTCCTATAATTAAGAAAGTAATAGCCTAACAGACAATGAATTCTTCACCTTCTGGAGGTCAAGGTATTATCTTCTAAGGTATTATCAATACTGTATGAGTAGAAGCCCTAGAATTAAGAGGCCTCTATACCTTCTTATCAAATAATTTGAGAAATATAAATTACTCAAGCCTTGGATATACTCACGCAGTGTTCATTTCCACACTTATAAATAACCAAAAGCTAAACTTGTGGATAGAAAATCAACTTTCCTATTGCAATTCCCAATGACTGAGGTTGCACAGAGCATAGTGGTATGGCCCTCTTTCATAGCTAGAAACTGTATTTTGTTTAAAAGTATCAGGACTTTCTGAAAACCAATGTAATTTTAAATTTAGGTGATAATAAGGTGATAAGTAGAAAGATTCAATTTTAGAAACAATGAAATGAAAGAAGAACTCTCATCTTGGTGCCAAATCTGTTTGATGTCAATCAAGAGAAATGTCTACAGTAACCTTAAAAATACCTGATTGCATAGCACTAAATTTATTTCTAAAAGGTAAAATAAATGTGCACACTTTCTGGAGGCAGAGCCATTATAAATAACTGCACAGTGTGCTGCTGCTGAGTCGCTTCAGTCGTGTCCGACTTTGTGAGACCCCAGAGACAGCAGCCCACCAGGCTCCCCCGTCCCTGGGATTCTCCAGGCAAGAACACTGGAGTAGGTTGCCATTTCCTTCTCCAATGCATGAAAGTGAAAAGTGAAAGAGAAGTTGCTCAGTGGTGTCCAACTCTTTGCTACCCCATGGACTGCAGCCCAACAGGCTCCCCAGTCCACGGGATTTGCCAGGCAAGAGTACTGGAGTGGAGTGCCATTGCCTTCTCCGTGGGCATCCTCAAATTAGTCACAGATTAGTGGAAGGAATTCAGTGAGAAGAGTGAGAAGCCTGAGCAATGGCACAATTTCAGTCACTGGGCTATTGGCACACACAAAACAACTCACTGTCTTGACATGCCCAGTTACACTACTGGCCCTTATCTATTTGAAATCTCTGTGTGTGTGTTTATATGTCTGTATGCATCTACCTGTCTATCTCCTACCTGAGTTAAGAGGTTTCTCAACCTTGAGATAAAGTTTTTAGTTCAAACAAAAAAATGTAATCTGGATCAAGCGTGTCTTGCTTCCTCTTTTTTTCTCTTTCAGTATTATAATTGATAAAACAAATATCAACCACAGCAATCTGTGCTGAGAGAGCTACACATAAATGACACAAATTAAAAGAAATTTGCTGTTACTGGGACTTCCTTGGTGGTCCAGAGGTTATGAACTCACTTTGCCATGCAGAGAACGAGGGTTTGATCCCTGGTTGGGGATCTAATAGCCCACATGCTGCAGGCGACTGAGTCCACGTCCTAATTACTAAACCCACGTGCCACAGCTAGAGAGCCCCTGCTACAACGAAAGACCTGGCTGCTGCTGCTGCTGCTAAGTCCCTTCAGTCGTGTCCGACTCTTAGCGATCCCGTGGACTGCAGCCTACCAGGCTCCTCCATCCCTGGGATTCTCCAGGCAAGAACACTGGAGTAGGCAGCTCTCAGCAAAGATCACATGTGATACAACTAAGACCCTATGCACCCAAATACATAAATACTGTTTTTTAAAAAAGAGAAATTTGCTGTTCCTGAGACAAACACATTTCTTGATTATAAATAATGAACACAAAATTTAAGGGAAATAGCAATGTATAACCCTTTTAAATTTAATCTGTAAACACACTTGGGTTTTCTTATCTCCATTGTATTTTATTTGCTTTTTGATCTCTCTAAGGAGCTCTAAATTTCACTTCCTTTGTTCTGCCTCTCACTAGACTTCATATTTTCCTATTGATGTCCTTGTTAGACTACATGTGCATTTACTTTAAAGAAACCCATTCATTTTGACTGAGGTAAACAAGAATAAAATACAGGTCTGGATTTCTCTGAAATTAAATAAGCAAGCAAACAAACAAACAAACAGAAAAGCCCTCAGTGATGGGTGCTTGATGTTTACTCTTTAACCAAGACCTTGACTTTCTAATATATATTCTTACACAAGGATCAATTGCCATTTGATTTAAAGTAAAAATTAAATAGTCTAAAGAAAAAATAACAGTAGGGCTAATTCAGTTGAGGGTCATGGACCTCTAGATTCCTCAATTTTCCTCTTCTAATTTTCTAGGATTCCACAGTTCATGCTTTCAACTTATTAAGTTTTCAAGGGCCTTACAGAGTTTATTCTTGGCTTCATCTCTGCACTTCTGCTGAACATCAGGTCTGAAGTTTGTTTGAATTCCTGCTCTGCGGAGACCTGCTGGACTTTCTAGCAGGTGTGAAGACCCCATGGCTCCTTCTGTTGCATCTCATTTCCACTTACTAAATACTTTATCTTGGAGGATGAAGCAAAAGTGACTTTCGTGTTTCCTGGCAGTCTCCTGCTTCAAAGAACTTAATAGTGATTTGTTTATTTCAGAGGAAATGGAGACCAGTCAGTGATGACAGATTTATTAGTTTAGGGACATCACACACAAAAAATCCTTTTCTTACAGTTCAGGCTTTCTTCTAAGTATACTCTGAATGTTGAAGACAATGTCATACATTTTGGCAAATCAAACCCATGTGATTCAATAACAGTCAAATTTGTGAATTGATATGACTTCTTCCACATACATTTCCAGAATAACTTAGAAAAAAGAAAATGAGCAAAAAAAGCTAATATTACCCTAAACTAAGAGGGGAAAAAAGGCACCCTGATGAACTGGTAACACTGAACATGTTTTGGAAGATAACTAAGGGAATATTAAAGCAAAATGTGATGAAATAAAAGGATTCAAATAAGATGGCTGGGACTGAGAAAGAGCGCTTGAAACACTGCTGCTGCTGCTGCTAAGTCGCTTCAGTCCTGTCCGACTCTGTGTGACCCCATAGACGGCAGCCCACTAGGCTCCTCTGTCCCTGGGATTCTCCAGGCAAAAACATTGGAGTCAGCTGCCATTTCCTTCCCTAATGCATGAAAGTGAAAAGTGAAAGTGAAGTCAGTCACTCAGTCATGCCCGACTCTTAGAAACCCCATGGACTGCAGCCTACCAGGATCCTCCGCCCATGGGATTTTCCAGGCAAGAGTACTGGAGTGGGGTGCCATTGCCTTCTCCACTTGAAACACTGGGAAACTCTCAAATGCCAGATCAGGAAGTCAGTTCAAGTATAACAACACTATAGATTTAATTCTTACATTAGCCACTGATAACATATATATTAATGCTTAAAGTTTCAGGGTAAATATGAAGAATAGGCATCAACTCCAGAATGTCCCAAGTTGTTTCTCTTCCATGAATGACCAATTTTAGCAGGAAATAAATGTCAAGTAAGGCAGATACTAGGATCCTATTGATGGAAGTTCTATTCCTTCTAGATTCAAGTAAAAGAAATCAGCTAACTAACACATAGTGGAGAAGGCAATGGCACCCCACTCCAGTACTCTTGCCTGGAAAATCCCATGGGCGGAGGAGCCTGGTGGGCTGCCGTCCATGGGGTCACAAAGAGTCAGACACGACTGAGCGACTTCACTTTCACGTTTCACTTTCACACATTGGAGAAGGAAATGGCAACCCACTCCAGTGTTCTTGCCAGGAGAATCCCAGGAACATGGGAGCCTAGTGGGCTGCCGTCTATGGGGTCGCACAGAGTTGGACACGACTGATGCGACTTAGCAGCAGCAGTAGCAGCGGCAACACATAGTAGTTATTCAAAACAAAAATAGACAGTGGTAGTTAAATGATAATATTGCCAGTCTGGAGAAGATTATAACAATAAGAAAAAGTTACTGAGTTGGAAGTTGTTAGCCCCAGCTCTGCATACATTATTTTAGAGGTGCCACTTCCTGAGCCTCAATTTTCTCATCTTTGCTCACAAAGGTCTGTATTGTCAAAGCTCTAGCTTTTCCACTCGTCATGTATGGATGTGAGAGTCAGACCATAAGGAAGGCTGAGCACTGAAGAATCAATGCTTTCAAACTGTGGTGCTGGAGAGTTTTTTGGACAGCAAGGAGATCAAACCAGTCAACCTTAAAGGAAATCAACCCTAAATATTCAATAAAAGGACTGATGCTGAAGCTGAAACTAAAATACTTTGGCCACCTGATGCAAAGAGCTGACTCTTTGGAAAAGACCCCAATGCTGGGAAAGGTTAAGGGCAGGAGAAGAAGGTGACAACAGAGGATGAGATGGTTGGATGGCATCATAGACTCAATGGACGTGAGTTTGAACAAACTCTGAGTCATGGTGAAGGATAGGGAAGCCTGCAGTCCATGGGGTCACAACGAGTCAGACACAATTAAGCAACCAAACAACAAGACTGAAAGGATGATTTTGATAAATTCTATAATCCCTTCCAAGTCTAACATTCTGTGAAGTTATTTGAATATGGTCTGCAGGGAAGTCTTTAGAGCTTTCAAGATAGAGGTGGAGAGAAATGCCAAGAAGGCCAAAGAAGGAAAACAAGAAAGGACTAAAAGTCATTTCACACGGTCACAATATTCTACTAAAGTGAGCCTTTGAAATATGGGACAGCTAACAGTATCACAGTCCTGCCTAAAAATGTACTCCACAAGGTCCTCCATGGACTTAATCCTTTCTTGCCTTATTAAGATAACATTAATATCCTGCCAAATATACTCCCAAATATATAATTAGCCAGCTAGCAAAATCTTTTACCTTTCACTGTGGTTTTATCAAACCATGTCCTGGGAATAAAATTTTTGAGTTATAAAATTTAGCTATCTACAATCAATTACTACCTCTTGGTGCATAAAACAAAGGAATCCTTGAATCATAAAAATTAAGGATTTGGTTAAGAATGCCCTAGGGGCAGACTTTGTGCATGATTCCAGGGGCCCAAAACCTGCTTTGTCATAGCTCATTATTCATATTTTTCTCCCAGGATGATTTGACCAGGTCATTGTTTAATAGATTTTCATGTGTTCATAACTTCAGAAGGGAGAAGTAAGAAGGGAGAGGAACAAGGGAGATTCATACATTTTCTGAAACCTTCCTGGACTTTTCCAAGTATTTTCATCATCTTTGCTACACTATTATTTCTTCTATCATAATGTTGCATCTGGTTGTTTCCGTCTTTGCCTTCCATGCTATGTTGTGGAACCTTCCAGAAACCTCAAGGTGTTCTATTCATCTGAGTGTACCCACAGCACAGAACTAAGTCCCTAGCACAGAGTACCCATTTAGCGAATTATGTCTGAGTCTGTGAATTATGATGAGGCTACTGAAATACCTAAGGCATTGTGTGTGTCCTGTGTATTTCTGGGACCAGGGGGAGGATAGGCTATAATTTAATACTAATTACCATTTATTTTGTGTCTCTGTGGTGCAATCGGTTATCATGTTCAGCTATTAACTGAAAGATTGACCGTTTGAGCCCACTCAGGGATGCATCTCACCCTTTTCGGGTCCCTATGGCTCTGCAGTAAAGAATCTGCCTGCCAATGCAGGAGAACTAGGTTCTATCCCTGAGTTAGGAAGACCCCCTGGAGGTGAAAATACAACTTACTCTAGTATTCTTGCCTGGAGAATCCCATGGACAGAGGAACCCGTCAGGCTACAGTTCATGAGGTGGCAAAAAAAGTAGGACATGACTTAGTGACTAAACACCACAACCACCATTTATTCAGTCATCCTCTGAGTCATTTTTTTAAAGGAATTCAGCTTTATCTAAAATACTAATACAGCTTCCTTAGCAGGCAGTCGAAAATGAATTGTAATTTTATTAGAAAAGGTAAAATGAGAATTTTTTGCATTTTGTTTTTAGTATTATAAGAAGGGTAGAGAAAATATGAGAGTATTTATGTCCGATCACAATGTGGAAAATTCTGAAAGAGATGGGAATACCAGACCACCTGACTGCCTTTTGAGAAATCTGTATGCAGGTCAGGAAGCAACAGTTAGAACTGGACATGGAACAACAGACTGGTTCCAAACAGAAAGAGGAGTCCGTCAAGGCTGTATATTGTCACCCTGCTTATCTAACTTCTATGCAGAGTACATCATGAGAAATGCAGGGCTGGAAGAAGCAACAGCTGGAATCAAGATTGCTGGGAGAAATATCAATAGCCTCAGATATGCAGATGACACCACCCTTATGGCAGAAAGTAAAGAGGAACTAAAAAGCCTCTTGATGAAAGTGAAAGAGGAGAGTGAACAAGTTGGCTTAAAGCTCAACATTCAGAAAATGAAGATCATGGCATCTAGTCCCATCACTTCATAGCAAATAAATGGGGAAACAGTGGAAATAGTGTCAGACTTTATTTTGGGGGGCTCTCAAATCACTGCAGGTGGTGATTTGATTCATGAAATTAAAAGACCCTTACTCCCTGGAAGGAAAGTCATGACCAACCTAGATAGCATATTGAAAAGCAGAGACATTAGTTTGCCAAAAAAGGTCCGTCTAGTCAAGGCTATGGTTTTTCCAGTGGTCATGTATGGATGTAAGAGTTGGACTGTAAAGAAAGCTGAGTGCCAAAGAATTGATGCTTTTGAACTGTGGTGTTGGAGAAGACTCTTGAGAGTCCCTTGGACTGCAAGGAGATCCAACCAGTCCATTCTGAAGGAGATCAGCCCTGGGATTTCTTTGGAAGGAATGATGCTGAAGCTGAAACTCCAGTACTTTGGCCACCTCGTGCGAAGAGTTGACTCACTGGAAAAGACTCTGATGCTGGGAGGGATTGGGGGCAGGAGGAGAAGGGGACGAGAGAGCATGAGATGGCTGGATCACATCACCAGGTGGATGGCATCACCAACTCAATGGGCATGAGTCTGGGTAAACTCCGGGAGCTGGTGATGGACAGGAAGGCCTGGCGTGCTGCGATTCATGGGGTCGCAAAGAGTCGGACACGACTGGGCGACTGGGCTGAGCTGAACTGAGACAGATAGGAGACACAGAAGTGAGGCACAACTGCCTCATGAGGAAAGCCCCTCTCTCTGACCCTCACATGAAGCAGTCTCTGCCATTTAGCACCTCTTTAGGGCACAGGTAAATTGTGGAGCCTCTTTACTCCATCCACTTTGAATAACATACTTAAATTTTCTATAGGTTTATTTTGACTTTCTCACAACCTGAATTTTCAAGGTAAAACCATCCAAGTTGGAAATCACCTGTTTCTACTGCGTACTAACATCCACTCAACTACCTTATTGCATTTAACTAGCATACTTTAATTAAAGATGTGTTATTAAAAACAAAAACAGAGATGCTTTGCTTGTGCAGACTATTTATTCTAACTGGTTTTTATAAAAAATATAACCCATCATTACTGTGTCCATGGTAAAAGCACACTGTTTTTTAAACGGGGAAAAAAGTTTTAAAAAATGCTATTAGTAATAGAGATTACCACATCCACACATTTACACACCAATGGCCACCAACAGCTTATGAGCAAATTTTCAATATAAAAGCAAACTCATAAATTTCACTCACTGAAAATTACTAAAATGTTTTCCTTACTCGTCTTCTACACTGCCAATAAAACTTTATTACAAATTACATTTGGTCTGGCCTGATTCTATTCCAAAACCTCTCAAAAAACAATGAGAGTTGCCTGGACACTTACATATGCTTGGCCCAGTACTGTAATGTGTGTGTTTGGGTTTTTTCTTGCGTTTCTAAGATGGTCTGAACACAATTGTCAATGTTTTTCTATACTTTCCTACATAAGCATACACTCTCAACTCATAAATTCTAACGTGAAAGTATCCCGTGGTATCTTGGCTTAAGATGTAGTGTTAATATTGCCTTTTCTCCCACAGATCACTAGCAGTTCAAGTATCAATTAGTTACCAATTAATCTCTGTTAAAAATGAATCCGCTGATGAATAGTCCTGCTTTCCACAGATTCAGAACTCTGCGGTTGGCAGCTCCATTGTGTAATGTATGGCTGCAGCCAAGCAGACCCAGATGGTTCGCAGGACAGCTGTGAGTTTCCTTATACTTCACTTTTCCTTGCATTTGCTCTTTTCAAACGCCAAGATGAATATTTTATCCTCATTTTCTCCCCCTGCCCAAAAGTCTTGTCTAATATGCTCTTTCAGTTTGTCAGCTACCTGACTTGAAATTCTGGAATTCATACCAGGGACTGTAAAAGATCAGATCTTGTGAGAGGCTTTGAAAGTCAATAACTCTTTGTCATTAATTGCCACTGTCTGATTCTATTAAGTTTTCATACTTTCCCCCTGGAAAATCTAGCCTAATTCCTGGCATGTTCCCCACCCTTTCCCAGAAAAATGTTCTCCTCCCTATTCCTCAAGAGGCCTTCTGAAGAATCTCCCTAGTTGACCTTACATTTTTTAATATGCTTTCATTGTTTGTCTTCCACTTCCAAAATTCTATTATTTTTTACATTTACATTCATCATATGTTGTAATTTGCTTCTTTAATTCTTCATTTACTTCATTTCAATTTACCACTGAACAATTGAACTGATTGCTCTTTCAGTAGCTGAACAGAGTAGTAAAGCTGTCTAGATGCACTGTTCAATAAGACTTTTTAACAGACCAAAATGTTCCATATCTGCACTGTTCAATATATTAGCCAGTGTCCACATATGGCTAGTGAGTACTTGGAATGTGTTTACTAATACAAAGGAACTGGTTTTTAAATTTAATTAATTTTAATTAATCAAAGTTTAAATAGTCTTATATGGCTAGTACTACTATATTACATAGCACAGGAGAGTAATATGATTATTGGTGATAGACACAGATATACAAATGGGCATTTCTAGTAATTTTGTAATATTTTATTGAGCAACCATGTCTAACAATGCTCTCCAGGTGAAGGAAAGGATAAGATTTAGAATACAGAGTCTCTGCCTCTCATAAAATTTTCAACCTAGAAACAAGAATGTTCCATTGGTAGTTCTCAGTCTTGGCTATATGTTAGAATCAGAGAGCTTTTTAAAAGTATCAATGTTTAGATGAAATTACAAGCTACCTGAAATTTGCTTCAAAGTAATTGGGACCAGGTGAGGGAGGAGCGGAATGGCATAAATGAGTTAAGATGTGCCACGTGTTGACATATATTGAACATGATGGGCACCTGAGTGTTCATTATATTATCTCTACTCTTTTATATTATGATATTCTATTACAAAAATTTTTAAATTCCAGATATACTCTAGAGTAACATAATCATAATCTATGAAGTATTAGAAGTTTTTGAGAGTTCCCAGACCATTCCAGTGTAACATTAGTGTTGAGAGTTACTGGTCTGAATAAATTAACCTTATGCACGTGGGTGTTAAGTTCCTTCAGTCATGTCCAACTCTTTGGGACCCTATGGACTGTAGTCCACCAGGCTTCTCTGTCCATGGGATTCTCCAGGCAAGAATACTGGAGTGGGTTGCCTTGCCCTCCTGCAGGGAATCTTCCCGAGCCAAGGATCAAACCCTGTCTCTTACATCTCCTGCATTGGCAGGTTGGTTCTTTCCCAATCGTGCCACCTGGGAAGCCCTAAATTAACCTTATGATACCAAGTTATCAAAAAGGTCCAAAAGCATGTAAAATCTGAGAGTTATTTTTCGAGTTGAAGGAATTATTAAAATAGAATCAGTGTCAGAGTCATGGATAATAAGATTCTTAAAAAATTATTGCAATGTTTGGCAATATGGATTAATTTTACTTTTTTATAGAAATAAATGCTGATTTACTTGGACAGGTAATCTTATTGCAAACTTTCTTTTCATGAGCAGTTCATGTGATATATGACTAAACTCAAAACAAGTGAGATGATTTTTATTTAGCTTGCCCACTCCTCTGTCACTGTTCTTTTCCTTAATAGCCAGGCCACCTCATGTGTCGTCACTTGTCAGTGTCTTGGATCCAAATTCTCTAATCACATACCACTGTGTGATCTGGTTAACCAGTTATACTCAAAGCAGAATGATACAGACTGAGGCATCACAGATTGAATCAGCATCATTATATCAGGGTGCTCAGAAAAGGGACCTTACATTTCTTTTTTAAAATTCAGTCCACTTGAAAAATTAGAAAATAATCTATCTTCTTTTTCAAATCACCAACTATCTGTGCCACTATTCAATACTACAGTATGGATCAATACTCCATATTTTCCCCAGTTGCCTGATAATTTCAAGTTCAATTTAATTTTTTGGCTTTGTTAAACAGATATTTTAAGTACTATGATTACTCGGCTGTATGTAATGTGCAAAAGCTCAACAATTCATAGCATAGCTGCACAGAATGTTCAGAGAATCTCACATCTTACTCCCAAATAATGGAATGAGACATCCCTATATATTAGTTAACAGTAAATTGGCTTAATAATCACTGAATTATCAAAAATAAATGCATCTTACCTCTTAAAAGGTGGATGTTTTTGATGATTTATAAAGTCTCTAACAACTGTATGTTTCTATGCCGTTCACAAATGGCAAATATATGCTATGTCATCAAAGGTATTTCACTTTAGAAAGCATCCATAAAAATCATTCAGAAACAAATACAGATAATTACTTGAAGTCAATATTCATTCAACTCCCTTATGGACTGGCCGACAATCTTCTGAATTTGCCAACTACTAGAATCCTGGAACCGAGAATTTCAGAAAATCGCTCATACAGACAATTCATTCAACATTAATGAAGCATTTTCTATGCCACAAATGGGATTTACCAAGCACTTCTGTGCACCTATCCTAATGCAAAATGCCACATTAAAAGATAAAGAAGGCAGACTTCTTCTTTGTGAATACAAGTAATGCAAATCACAGACTAGAGACGTGGAATAGGAACAGCAAAGAGAACTGAGGCAAAATTTAACTGTGTTGTTATGCAGTATACAGACATTAATGTGGTAAGAGAAATGCAATGATTAACTTAGAGTAGTATTGACCTGGGAAGTTGTCACAAACTGTATTTTAATGAAAATAATAAATATATATAGGAAAAAGACGTAATAGGTTACAGGATCAAAATTAAAGATAAATCTGGCAGGCAGCACAGAGCTAAACACACACACACACACACGCATAAATATACACAGGAGTACAACAGAACTAGTGAAATCTGAGTAAAATTAGCAAATTTTATCAAGGTCAATTTCTGGTTATATTATCGTATTATAATATTAACCCTGGGGAAAACTAAGTAAAGCACATTGAGATCCTTCTTTATTATTTCTTATAACTATATGTGACTATACAATTTTCTCAAAAGAATAAACTTTTAAAAAGAGGTAGACATAAACAAGTTTATTGAGGAAATACTGGTCTTAAAAATACAAAAGCAAAATCAGTATTGGACCAATTGGCCCAGCTGGTCAATAAAGCCTTAAATGACTGTTAGATGGAATCCAATTGACATATATTCCTAAATCCTAAGCAAACAAAATAAACATTGGATGGTAAGTATTATTAGCATGTCTTGACAAATAGAAGATGCAGAAAATCTTGTAGGAAAGATTCATGAATGAAACTATATGTATTTAGGTACACACACTAAGAATTATCAGAAGATAGTCTTAAACATTTCACACTGTATTTCAAAGACTAAATGAAAGATGATTTTGACAGAAAAAAATTGATCTAAGTGTATCTATCCGATTATGTATATGTGTATGAGATTATGTTATACATTTGATTGTATGTAATATATAATTCATATTAGATATATATGATACTAAACAAAACGTGACTGCACACGAGAAGCAGCACAAGTAAAATCTAGTGTTGTATCATTGGCAACTATTGGCCACTCCATGCATGCTCATCAAAGCCTACAATTAAACATTCGTACTGTAAGTATAGATACCTTCAGTTTAATGCAGAATTTCAAGAAGAGGAATGATAAGGTCCAAATATTATTATATGTTGAATAAAGGATTTCATTAGGGAAGAATGAACAGAAGTAAACACATTGAGAAGACAGAGTTACATTAGAAATCCTGGGGGCGGGGGGGACAAAATTAAGTGCAAGAGACAAAATTAAGTGCAAATAGGAATATGAAGAAAATATAGAAAATGTGGGATGGTAAGCAATAGAATGGATTTGGGCTTAGCTGTGCAGGAAAAAGCAGCATGACTGAGTTTTGAAGTTAAGTCTGCCGGAAAAGGAGTGGAAAATCATCAAACTAGGTAGAAGAGTAATTATTTATTTTATTTTGGAAACAGAGTTGTGTGTAGACAAAAAAGAGTAAGAAAATTTCCTGGAAGAAGCAACTATGTATTGTATGTTTAATTTTGTTTTTGAGGGTCTAGTAAGAACCAAGGATCTGGAATTACCATGCAAGTTCAGTGTTAGAGTGTTCCAGAGGTTATGTGGTTCTCTGCACTGGGGATGAGCAGATGGGCCTGCTGTTTATGGACTGTGGGGAAGACGAGTGTCGGCAGAATCAGAGGAGAAACAGGGAAGGTATGCCTGCTCAGCAAAGGCAAATATGGCCAATTATTAACATTTCTTAGCATAGTCTGGGCAAGAAGATTGCATTCAATTAAAAAATAAATCAATACTTATTTTAAAATGGAGTTAGACAAGGAAAGTCATGTGGTGTCTACTTGTAGTCATTTATGACTTTCAATACAAAATGCAAATATAGGTAAAGTCCAGCTAAACAAAATCTATTAGTAGCACATTAAACATTTTTAAACAGGAAACAGATTTTTCAGTTCACAAATGGCTACCCAAAATATGATTCTATTTACATACATACCTTTCACTTATAAACATCATATAACAAAGTCCATCGGCACATTACCACGTATTAAACTTTAATATGCTATGGTTCATTGTATGAAGTATCAAAAATATACAGGGATAATGGTAACTCATAGCAAGAACTATGCCATCAGAAAACTAATAAAGAAGCTAAAAAAGAATAACAGTGTTCATACTCATAAAACAGTGAAAAATGACTGAGGTAATCATAAATTCAGATTCAGAGAGAGGTAGCTTACACCCAGGTAAAGCATTTTGTCAAATACACTTTTATTAGCTCAAAAGCAGTAGCCAACATTTTAAATGATGCTGTAATTTACTTTTATTGGGAAAACTAAAAACTTAAGGTTTCAAAATAGGATAGGAGATTTTCCATTTAAGGGCCCTAGGCTGAAGTCAGGATATGGAAGTTCAGCTGGCAATACTTGGCTGAACTGACAGACATTACTTCACTTCTCTGGGTGCACTCTCTCAGCAAAAAATACACTCACTGAACTGGGTGGTGGCTCGGGTCTCTTCCAGGGTCTTGATAATTCTAATCATCTGTTGAAGCATTATAGATTATAAGTCAGTAGGAAGACTGACAAATCAAGCCTACCCTGAAAGCCAAGAGGAATGAAATAGCTGCTGCAGTCAGCCCTTGCCTGTCACTCTGGGTATCACTGAACGTTTAGTGTTTTGTTCTTCTCCATGTACCTGCTCTCTGCCCTTCCATGATCTAGAAGAGAAGCAATCACTAGTCCTTTGAAACTCTCATTTTAGGAATTAAACTGCTGTCAGCCTAAGAACTTTGAACGAGTTAGTTCTGGACATTTAGAATTTTAATACAGTATCTGATTCCACTATTTATTCAAAAGCAACTGCCACAGACCATCATATATAATAATATAAAATTTCTCTGAAATATATTTTTGAATTTCCCCACATTAAACCCAGGCCTAGAAGAAGTGAGGGAGATGCATAGAATGAAATGAGCTAATCCTCCACAATTTACAACTTGGGGCGAGTTTTGCACTCTATTGCCTCAACCTAAGCAATAGCTCTCATTTATTAAATATAAGTAAATTCACAAATAAATATTTGCGTTGAAAAAAGAACTTACCACCATTATAAAACTGTCCTTTTGTATGTAATGTGAGATATAATACAGCTTTAGGGTTTTTTTTTAAGTATTTGCATATTTATCATTCATGAGGGTCTCCGTATGGAACCACTCAAAGTAACAAAGGGCTTATTAACAATATTAACATATTGTTAATATTACATAATTACAATATTACATTATTACATAATGTCAGTATTGTTAAATTATATATTGACAATATGTAAGTTCTCAAAGCAATGAACTTTATAACTCAGCAGAAAAATGTTCTGCCCAACTTCCTAGTTAACAATGGCAACAGACACCTGACATTTCATTGTCATATTTAAAAAACCTTTTGGTTTAAGTTCTGTTCCCTCTTGACTAAATACCTCTTTGTACCTTCCTCTTGAAAACAAGTGTTTGATGAAAAAGTGTAGAAGACATTTGAGAAAGGTTAAGAGATACCCAATCAAAAAAGGCAATGGAATGAAAATCTTAAGGGTTATTAAGTGAAGGCCACTTGAGTTTTTCAGAAAGGTTGGTTTAAAACTTACTCTGTATTTCAGGAAAATGGCATGCAATGGATATAAATTCTAAGGATAGGTGAGGATTATTTAAAATAATCTTTCAGGCAAGTAACATTTCCTACAGCAATATTACTAGTAAAACACAAATAAACAGGCAACATAAGACAGAGATTGTTTTTTGATGGTGAATACCCACAACAGAATTGTACCTACACTGATAGAAGACAAAAACAACAATACTTACTGAGCCAGACACTGTTTTAAGTACTTTATGTTTATTGACTCACTTTAATTTTTAGGAAACTACACTACAGAGAAGTTAAATCATAGTTAGCAAGAGACAGAGGCAAAACAACTCTTGACATTTCTCTTCTGTGGCCTGCGTTCCTTAAGGTTGATATCTAAGGATTTTATCCACCAAGACCTGAGTGATCTGCTTCCCTATCTTCTGATTGTGGTGGTGGTTTAGTTGCTCAGTTGTGTCCATCTTTTTGTGACCACATTGACTGTAGCCTGCCAGGCTCCTCTGTCCATGCAGTCTCCCAGGCAAGAATACTGGAACTGCCTAGAAGGGAATTGCCATTCCCTTCTCCAGGAGCTCTTCCTGATCCAGGGATCAAACCCATGTCTCCTGCACTGGAGGCAGATTCTTTACCGACTGAGCCAACAGGGAAGCCCCATCTTCTGAATACACCTGGCCAAAGGGATGCGACAGAAGGAGACTGGAAAGCAAGAAGGGAGGATATTGCAAGACATTTGAGATGGGCTCCAAACTTCCACCTGAGGTCCCAACTTTGCTGGAAAGCTTCTGTTCTGCCGCTGTCACTGGATTCCAGTGTAAACGCTCCCTCTCTTCACCCTATCCTGTTTAGAGGTGCTAATATCTTCCAGTTGTGGGCACACCCTGGGTAGTTCTTCATCTTGTTTCCCAACACACTGCCCACCATCAAATAGTTAGCATCAAGCTCTCTTTAATCATCCCTATGAGTATGCCACCAATTTTCCTAAGAGGATGACAAAGAAATTAGATAAATGCTTTGTGATCTATCAACTACTGACTAAAACTCAAAAAAAAAAAAAAAAAGGTGTTGCTCTTTATTTTCCCAAGTATTTGGGTATCCAAGAAAAAAATGTGGTGCTGTTCTTCTAGGAACAAAGAATAGTTCGGGAAGAAAAGGCATGCAGGATTCTTTGAATTTTGAAGGTAGACATTCAAAAGATCATAATCTTGGAACTGCGTGTGGCAGCAGCCCCTAAATTTAGGTGTCTAACAGCTGGTTTTTATGCCATTTTGGTCTTTCTTAGCAATTAACATCTAGATGCTCTCTAGTTTAATACATCCACACCTGTTTATACTACAAATAAAGAGAAAAAAAATCCAAAGTAAACATAGCATGTAGTTGGGGAGACATTCATTGTCAGGCAGAAAAATACCTGAAAATTCATTTTATTTTTGAAAAATATTAAAGAAGAGAAATATCACTTAATGTCAATCTACACAATTAGGAGCAAATCTCTCTTTGTATGGTTCTTAAAAGGTGAAAGTCATTCAATAAATTACTGGCATCCTAAAAAATCAAAACTATTTTTCATCAATTTAGCTCCCACTAAGTTTTTGATGGCACAATTCTATTTTCCTGAACTGTGTGTTCTCACTATCACAATAAAATCAATCATTTGTAAAATTTACTTGATATTCATTATTTCTTTGATGAAGTCACTGCCCATTTTACACCTTTTTTTTTTAAACTAATGATATACTTCAGTTTACTTTGCTACTTTTTCAGGAGGCTAAGAATCCAAAAGTTTTCTATGCAGTCCAGAAAGTCGTAAGAAGCCGCCTCTACAGACACTGAATGTATTTCGCCAGTACACTTGCAAATAACTATCATTTACAAAAATAAGTTTTTATTTGGGTGTCATTTCTGGCAAAGCATTAAAGCTGTATTTTCAAAGAGCAAAACTCGGCCTTTAAAATTCTACTGGCATCCACCAACCGAAGCTGGACCCTCCACTAGGTTTCCACACAGTCTGAGAGAGAGATGACTTCATCTTAATCATTTTCTTGCCCACAGTCATGTAAGATAACTGGGATTTTTAATTTTTTTTTCTTGTAGCATTACGGAAATCTCTTGAAATGTAGGCAGAATAAAGAGCCAAAGGAAGAGAAAGACAAAAGTAAAACTGCAGGGAGTTGGCAGATTTGATTTTATGACTATCATCGATTATCAGGTTCAGTCTTTAGGACTCCCCACATAGCCGTATATGCTCCAAGTTTAATATTTTATTTTGTAATTGCAACATTTAACGTCATATTATAGTCTTTAATGTGGATATTTTCGTTCAGATGATCTGTTACGAAGAAATTAAATTTGAGATTCTATTAGTGTAATATATACATCTATATAAATAGAATATTTTAAAGTGTGCTTTAAGTGTAGCCGCCATGTCTGAATTCAGCATCTTCCCTGTCTTTTATACCATTAACCTTTCTACTAAATTATAGTAGGGACTAAAAACTATAAAAACTAAACACTTTATATTTACAATTTCAACCAATATCCAGCTTCAAGAAACATATCTAAAACATCTTAGAAAGAAGATGTACAAAAAAAAAAAAAAACAACCCAACCACAACACTTTAAATACATTTGAAATATTCTAATTGAATTGATTCTAAGAGCAATGATTCCTGAATTTGTCTTTAAAGAAAACCCTAATGTTTTTCACTACCACG